>PVJH01004301.1:0-127496 GCA_004026705.1 Nesogale talazaci
CCTGCTGTCCTTTAAATTGCAATATTTATAATTTTTGTAATTTTGACAATGCTCTTGGAACTTTAATTTTGCTTCTAAGATGACCTCATCCTGCATTCCTGCCCCCAATTTATCCACATTTCCCCAGTCACTTCCTAGGCAGATGTGTTCCTGGGGCTCTGTCAACTTCCACTGGCCTTTCAGCAGGGGTTCCTGGTCACTGCTTGCTTCCTCCTCCTTACTGCAGGCTCTCTGGCTGGATGACTAGTCAGAGTTAACACTGACTGCTTGTTAATATATGCAACAGCTACCACTTAAATACTAACACAGAGTATTTTGCAACGAAAGCATTAAATCTCTTCTCTCTCCTTGAATCTTTTCCCTTTGATTATCACAGAAGACACATTTTAAAAATCTTCCTGCTGAAATATTTGCTGCAGAAAACCTTTTAAAAATTGTGAAAAGCAAGGATATCTCTCTGAGAACTAAAGTGGCAGACGAAAGCCATGCTCATTTCTTTTGCCTCATATGAGTGTGAAAACATAGCAATGAATGCAAAAGACAAAAGAATAGATACATTGAAAGTATGGTATTGACAAGAAATACTGGAGGCTCCAAGTCTGCCAAAAGGATGACTGAATCAGTCTTAGAAGCAATACAGCAAAAATGCTCCTTAGAAGCTACAATGGCAAGACTTCAATTCACGTTGCACACAGCATCAAGAAGGTTAAATTGCTAGAAAAAGACATTGCATTTAGTGAAGTAAAGTCAGTGTAAAAGAATTAAAACAATAAACTGAACTATACTAACAATCCTGAAGGTACCACAGCACCAGGTAATGTTTCATTTTGTTGAGTCAACTCAACCATCACTACCAATAAGAACAACAGAGACATTTGTTCTAGGAGTGAGTCAGGTGGGTCCCCTCCCTCCTCCATTACTTTGGACAGAAGCCAGACCATTTAACTTAGGAGAGCAAGAAAGAATTTCCAACGGACTGAGAGAGCGTCAGTAATTGCACTACCAAGACCCGGCAGCCTAGGCTTCGGGGAAGACAGGTGTTCAGATAATTAGAAGAATGGAGAAATCAGCCGAGCCCGAGGGAACATAGAGGGGGAGATCTTCAATGAGACAAGACATGCGTATTAAACTGACTTGAGCTATATTTGCCAAATCAGGCTGAGAATGAGAGCCTCACAGACGCGGAGAATCTCTGAGCTAGGAAGAGTCTGAGCTCACCTAAGAGAAGCCGGCGGGAGAAAGCAGATCCAGACTAAATGATTACATATGTGGGCATGGTGGCCATCCATGGGTCTTCTCTCCCACAGAGATGGAGGCACTCATGCAGAAAGTTAGTCTGATGTTGCAAGGTCAGTGCACACATTAAGAAACAACAGGAATACATTGTGTGTGAAATTTTCGGACTTCCAAACCATGTCAAATAATGAAAATTGTTTTTAAATAGAGCAAACTTCAATACATCTCTGGGATGGATTTAGCTGCCATGCTAAACACATCTATATTTTTAGGTAACAGATGCAGGGAAGTAAGAGACTCTCCGCAAGGTTCAGTAATTGGCACATGGAAGAACTTGATCTCAAACTCACTGCCATCAAGTGCGTTCTGAGTCTTCTTCTGTCCCCTTCTCCGTTTTTTTTTTTAGTGCACTCAGTCACCTGTGGAGATGTCCATGCATAAGGGATTGTACTCATGTCCCCAGGAAAGCTGATGGGATGGGGACAAAGTGCCTGCGATGCTCTTGAGCTTCCAATTGCTGGAATTTCCCTGATGACTACTGGTATTGAATATATTTTCATTTTATTCTGGGCCATTATAGATCTTATTTGGGGAATGTGAGCCCTTTTGCTTTTTTTAAAACTTTTTTTTGGGGGGCATTACTACCCTCTGGTGGTTGTGGGAGCTACTCAGCCTTGCTTCTGGAGAGCTGCTGCTGGATTTGAACCACCAAGCCTGTGGGCCGCAGTCCCGCACTCAACTACTGCGCCACCGGGGCTCAGCCCCCTTTTTATTTTTCAGTCAAGGTTTTTTCTTATATATTTATGTTTCTTATATATTTCGAGTAGTAAACCTTCATGATATATACATGTTATATATAATTCCTTCCGTTAGAAGATTGAATAGCGTCCCATCACTTTTTCCCCAATAATTTTATTGGGGGCTCTTACAGCTCTTATAACATTCAATACTTCACTTGTATCAAGCATATTTGTACACATGTTGCCATATTCATTTCCAAATATTTTCTACTTGCACCCTTTGTATAAGTTTCTCCTTCCCCTTCCTTTTTTAAATATAGATTTTATTGGGGGTTCTTACAGCTCTTATAATAAGAAAGCTATTTCAATTGTCAGAAGTTGCCTACATAATCTGACCTCTCCCCTCTTCAGCCTCCATTGACCCTAGTCCAGGAACACTGGCCTCCTCACTGTTTCTCCCATACAGCACAAAACCCCACTGCTATTAATTTCTATCATCCCTACATAGGGGGTTCTGCAACTCTAAACCTTTACCAAGTAGCACAGTCCTATTTCTCTCTTACGGAGAGCTGGTGGGCTTGAACCGCTGACACTGCAGTTAGCATCCCAATACCTCATCTGCTCTACTACCAGGGATCCTGATTTCTAACATAGTCACTGTCTATTTCAGCCTTTGTCTCTTTGCACATGCTATTATCCCTGCCTGCCGTGCCTTCCTTCCAGGGAAACCTTTCCTAGTCTTCCAATTTAGTATTCCAGCACTCTCTCTCTCACGATACCCATTCCCCTCTTGTAATTCATTTTTCTCAATAGCAATTATTATAGTTTCAGCATATTATATTTTAGTTTTTGTAAACCATTGAGGGAAGAGGACTTTGACTTTTTACCACTGTTTAATCCCTGGTGCATTTTCTTTGCTCATACGAGGCATTCATTGTTGGATGTATAATGAAAGTGAACTTTGTAAGGCAGTAAAATGTATTTAAAACTCAAATAATCTAAAGATTGTAGGCTCAGGGGAATAAAAGAGAAAACTGGAAGAGACATAATTTAAATAATTTAGAGTATGAGTGGTCTTCAAAGAAGTCATAGAAATTCAATGAAAAAATGATGACATTTTTCTATGAACTTTACAGAACACCCTCACTTAGTAAATGTGGCACATTCCATTTCAGAAGTACCAGATGAGTCATTTAAATTAATGGAACTGAAAGAATTGCCCAGGAAAAAGGGTAAGTCACTGTTCTACATATTAAGTCAAAATAAAACGAAGGTGGGCAAAGTATTTATTAAAAAATACTGTGAAGGAAACAAAGCCTAGATGTCTTTATCGGTAAATTTCACCAATATTCAAAAAGGAAGTGATACAAATTCTTTATAAGTTCTTCTAAAATAAAAGGGAGGCAAGGATATTCCTCAATTTAGTTGATAAAACAAGTGTTTATACTGACTGTCAAGTTAGATAAAAAGTATCTTAAGAAAACCTGATCATCTTATGAATATACTCATAACCAACCTCAACAAAAGTGAGATTTGCTCCAGAGATTTGGGATTTGCTTATTGATTAAGCAATCAATTATTAAGAGAACTTACCATATTCAGATGACTTACTGTATTCCACAGAACCTCTCAGTACATACAGAAACAGTTTCGACAAAATTTAGCACCTTTCTGAATAAAAATACTGGTTAGCTTGAAGGGAATTTCCTTAACTTGATAAAGCACATTTATAAAACACTCACTGTTTACATTATGCATAATAATTAAAGATTGAGGGTTTTCCTCTTAAAAACAAGAACATGATGAAAATGATAAGAATGTCTTTTCTTGTCACTGGCACTCAACAAAAGAAGCTCTGGTGGTATTGTAAGCTACACTTTAGCCTGATAAGTGACTGGGCAAAAATGTAGTCTTGTCTAGTAAGTATTTGCAGCCTATGAAACCCAACAAACCAATTCTGTAGCACATGGTAACTATAAGTACTCACCTATAACATTTTGATTATTATTGCTGTTTTATATAATTATATATGATATAATATTTACTGGCATTATCCTTTTCCTTGCATAGTTCTCTGTGTCTTCCTTTGTCTTGGTCACACTGCACTGTTTTCCTCACATTGTATACTGACTTTACCTTCACCAGAATTAACAGGTATCCAGGCTGCTAAAAGAGCTTGGCTGTTAAAACCCACCTGCTTCTTCTTGAGAAAAAGTTGAGGCAGTCTACTTCAGTAAAGATTTACAACCTTGGAAACCCTAAGGAAAAGTTCTATTCTATCCTATAGGGTCACAAGGACTTGAAATCATTTTGTTGGCAATAAGATTATCTTATTAGTTTTTCTCCCTTTCTCATTAAAATATCCTCCCTCACCATTAAAATATGCTCATTTTCAAGTACACCTTAAAGTCATAAAAGATATTAGTTTATACCCACAGAGCAAGCACCTAAAAATGATTGATCTTAACAAGTGTTAACAAGAATATGGAAATATTGGGAGTCTTTTCCACTGTTGATATAGAAAATGGTGTAGCCACTAAAAAAATGAGTTTTATAGTCTCTCTAAATGCTTAAACAGATTTACCATATAGTTCACTATTTTCAATTCTAGGTATATTTCTGAAAGAATTGAAAACTGGTTGTTTTCAAAAGTAGGTATGTTGAGTCAGTTACCACTCATAGCAGTTCTGTGGATAACAGAACAAACTTGGTCCAGCGTCATCCTCACACTTGTTGGATTAACCTGTTTTGCTGAGCATCTTTCTTTGTTCTTTTTGCTGACCCAGCAAACATGATGGTCTCCAGTAGGGTCTTGCACCCTTCTGATGACAAAGTAGTTGAAACAATATCTCAGCATCCTCCTTTTGAAATGTTTCCTGGCTGTTCAAGTTATTCTGGTTGTACTTCTTTCAGCCTACTTCTTCAGTTACATAGTTCTTTGCAATTCTGGTAGTTCATATTGAATATTTTTCTCCATTGCCATTATTCAAGGGATCAATTCTTCTTAAACTGCCTTTTGTTGCCCAACTTTCACATGCATATGAGGCAACTGAAAATACTATGACTTGAGTTAGGGGCACCTAAAATGGCATTTTAAAGAGAGCCTTTGCAGCATATTTGCCCCAGTTCAATACAGCATTTGATTTCCTGACTGGTGCATCACTATGGCCATGATCATGGCTCCAAGTGAGATGAAATTCTTGATAAATTCAATCTTTTCTCTGTTTATCATGATATTGATTATTGTTCCAGTTGTCAGAGCTTTTATCTTCTTTATGTTGAAGTGTAATCCATCTGGAAAGCTGTAACCAACCATGGATCTTCCTCAGTAAGCACTTCAATTTCTCTTCACTTTCAGAAAGTAAGCTTGCCATATAATGTTAATGAGTCTTCCTTCTACTCTTATGATGAGTTCTTCATAGACATCAATTTCTTGGATTATTTGCTCAGTGTACAGATTCAATAAGTATGGCCAAAAGATACAGTCTTGACACATATTTCTCCTGATTATGAAATACGAAGTGTACCTTTCTTTTGTTCAAATGAATACTTTTTGATATATGGGCAGGTTCTGTAGGAGCATAAGGAAGCATCTGTCATTTATGTATTTTTTGTACTGTTACCGATAATTTGTTATGATTCACACAATTGAATGCTTTTCTGTAGCCAGTAAAACACTGAAAAATTCATTTCTGGTGTTCTTTGCTTTTAGCCATGATCTATCTAATACCTTTCATTCTACATCCTTTAAAAAATAGTTTTATCAGCACTTCATCACATGTCATTGAATTCAATCATATCAAGAAGAGCTATACAATCATTACCTTAATCAATTCTAGAACCTTTTCTTCTGTAGAATTCAACATGTACTTGTTATTCATGTAATTATTTTTAAAATTGATTCCACATACCATACTGATTCCAGCTTATATTTCTGGCACTTTTCTGTTATTTACTACTACAATAATTTTTTAAAATTATTTTCAGAAAAAATTTACTTGCACGTAGCATTAAATGACATTGTGTAATAATTTCCACATTCTGTTGTGTTGCCTATCTTTGAATGAGCACAAATATAGATCTTTTTCCAGTCTTGTAGCCAGCTAACTCTCTTCTAAATTTCTTGGCCTATACAAATGACCACCTTCAGCACTGCATCTGTTTGTGGCAATATTCCCATTGGTATGACATCAATTCCTACAGCCTTGTTTTTCACGCCTACCTTCAAAGTATCCTGGACTTCACCCTTTAATGCCACTGATTTTTAGCCATTTCCTGTCTCCTGAAATGAATCTACTTCTTTTGATGCTTCTTGCATCATTCAGGAGGAAAAAGATGAGGCCTTTTACTCTTATACAGATTTAGAGACTTGGCAACCCCCCGGTTGTTCTATCTGTCTTATGAGGTCATGCTGAATTGGAATGCACTCAATGGCACTGAGTAAGGGACTGTGTGCCATTCCAGAGTTTGCCTGTAAACTTTCTTCACTGTCACAACTTGAAACTTGGATTTTTTCCTTTAGTTCTTTCAGCTTTAAAAATGCCCAATATGTTCTTCTTTTGGTTTCCAGCTCCCAAATATTTGCACATTTTATTAACAACTTACATGTTTGATGTATCACATCAAGCCACAACAGTGTGAAAAACAGGCTAATGGTGATGAAACAAATGTATGTAGCTGTGCATGTTCACAGCAGTACTATTTCTGTATTTTTTCTTGAAATTTTCTAATAAGTATTTAAAGATTGAATGAATACATAAATAGATAAATGTCGGACACAGAAAGCCTAGGAGAAGGAATGGCAAATAAAACTTTCTAATTTAGGAACTCTTCTCTAGTAGCAGAGGGACTATGGAAAGGAGAGATGACACTGAATGGTAGGACAATATTTCATGGACTCGTTTACTTTTCTCGGATAGTTCAGTTGTTTATTTTGATGATGGAAGGTCTTTCAAGATATTGAGGTGGCATTCAGATAATCAAAAATCCAATTAAACTTCTTGTGGTTTTATTTCCAAGAGATTAACCTACAGATTGGCAGTTATCCATCAGCTCCCAGACTATACTTCATTCATTCGGCAAACTCTAGCATAGCACTCTGTCTGGCATTATGAAACTGGGTTGGCAGCAGCAAACAAAGTAGACACAGTTTTCGATATCAAAGTTTAGTGACAGACCGTAAGTAAGAAAGCATGATCAAATATGGAACAGTGGATGCATGAACAGCCTATACTTATGTGGACTGGATGTCTGGAAACAGGAGTGATGCAAAAATGAAATGAATGAGATTAGAAATGGAAGGAGGTTGGGAATAAAATAGTATAGATATTAGGAATGGATGGGCAATGGAAAGATCATAAACCTTAAATGTCAAATTGAGGCAGTGATGCTAGGGGTGATGTTGACATTCTTACTTCTCAGGACCAATTTGACAGTACTTCTTGCAAGATGCATCTTTTCACTCTTCGTGCAGCCCAACGCAGATTTATGCTCCTTTCCAGGGACTGTCCATACTGAAAACACACCCAAAGTACACACAGGGCTCACCACACGCCCTTCTAAGGTAAAGTGACCAGATTTTAGCTTTGGTAAAGCGGGGCACCATTGATGCCGGGGGTGGGGGGGGAAGGGGGGGAGTGTAGGTAAAGGGCATATATTCCTTCCTGTTCTCCTGCCATTCCCTACCTTAGTCGTGCTTTCTTTACAAAAATCGGGACTTTTAAAAAATGCCGTGGGTCATGGGAAAAATTGTTTAAAATTGGGACTGTCACACCCAAAGCGGGACGTCTGGTCACTGTATTCTAAGGAGAATTCGGTTGTACTTTTTATTTATTTGTTTGCCAGACCATGACACTGTCCATATTCTTCATCAGTGGCACCATTCAAATGCATTAGCTCTTCAGTCTCTCCCCTTCAACGGTCAGGTTTCACATGCACACGAGGCAATGATAAAACAATAGTGTGGGTCAGAGACATCTTAGTCTTCCAAGTGAGATATTTCCTTTTTAACACTTTGAAGAAGTCTTACAGTGTATTTACCCATATGTAACTCATACATTGAATTCTTAATTCCTGTTTGTATGGGCATTGATTTTGGATGTAACTAAAATGAAATCCTTTACCACTGCAATCTTTTCTGTTCATGATATTGCTTATTGATCCCTTTGCAAAGATTCTTGTTTTCTTTGTGTTTAAGTGCATTTCATATCACTAAAAGCAATAGTTTTAAAAATCATTTTTACTTTTTAATTTAATTTTATTCTTTTTCTTCTTATTGGGAGCTCTTACAGATACTATAGCAATCCATAATTCAATTAGTTCCAGTAAAATTGTACAATTGCTGCCACTGTTTTCAAAACATTTCCTTTCTTCTTAAACTCTTTGATATTAGCTCCCCATTATCTCCTCCTTCCACCCTACCCTATAGGAACCCTTTATATATATATATATATATATATATATTTGCCACATCTTAAACCATCCAATGTATCCATTCACCTACAATTCTGCAGTTAGTTCCCTAGTCTTTGATCTTTATCAGTAGTAAGTGCTTCAATTTTTCTTCACCTTCAGCAACCAAAATGGTGTCACCTACATCTCACAGGTTGCTAAAGAGCCTTCTTCACAATCTTGCCATCGTATTCTTTTCATATTGTCCAGTTTCTATGTGAAAGTGTCATGCAATACACAGTTCAGATTTGGGGAATTGAGTTTGTCATGTACATAAAAAATACTAAATAATATTACCTGTATACACTCCCATACTTTCCAATGACATGTCATTAGAACAACATAGTCCGATGGTATGACTTTTATTTGACCACCATTGCGTTGGCCTGTTTGGCTGGCACAAAGAAGAATAAATCAGAGATCTCTGCTGAGATAGCACTCTATACTTGCTGAGATTGCCTCATGCTGCTTTTGCTGTGCTGTCTAGTGACCTTAACTAGACCTTGAGATGTGACAATTTTCCCACTGTGGTCAGTTCAGTTACAGTGCCTCCCAGTCTCATTTCTGCATGTTAGTCTGTAGTTGAGCATTTTAAAGCCATACTGTTCTCCCTATGCTCAAGAATATATGTCTTCTGAATTTCCCTGAGAGAGCTGTCAGTGGCTGATTGCTTATAAGTAGATTATTAGGCCTTCTTGCAAGGTATCTATGGGTGGCCTTGAACTTCCAACTTTTGGTTTCCATTGTACCAATTCTTTGTATCACTAGGAGCTCTTGTACAATGATAGCATCTGTCGATTTGCCCTGCTTCCTTGGTTCCAGTTCTCAAAAGGATTCCTGTGGTATTCCCTCTGCCTGATCCCTTAAACTTGGACGGAAACTGTTGCTAGTCTTAAGTCCTTGAGCATTCCGTTTAGATTTTTTTCAGTCCTTCCCACAATTTGGGAAATGTCTTCATTATTGTAGAAATCACTTAAAACAATCCCTTTTGTTTGTGGAGTGTGCTCACACAGGGTTACTATGCATTCTTCCTAATGCCTAGAAAGTTCTAGAATCTAACTTGTGCTTGTACCCATCTCCCTCTCAGAGACTGTGGATCCTCAAGCACAGGAATCATCTAACTTGCTAGCGATAGCATTTCTGACAGTCTGTCTGATAGTAACTGCTTAGTACTTAGTGATAACAAATGAAAACTCTAGGATGAAGTCTTTTTCATATTCAGAAGGTTCTTGATTAAGTTCATCTTCTTGAATTCCTACCAATAATAGGCAGGGTTTTAATGATACATGGCAGAAGATACAAGGTAAAATAAATATTGCATGCCATTATATGTACAGTGTGGCATACATCATGGCATCTGCTTTTCACGACAGTCTTATGAGAGTGGAAAAGCAAGATATTATTTCAGATCATGAACGAGAATACAGACCCAGAGAATTAAGTAACTTGGTCATGGCTATAACCTTTAATTAATTAATTTAATTAACTAGTTAAAATATGTTAGGCACTTTTAGCACAAAGAAAGATCCATAAATAAAAGCAGTTCATCCTGCAGCACATAGAGTAATGTAGAGTACTTTGTTGTGTAAACAGCTAGCATGCTTATCCACTAACGGAAAGGGTGGAGAATTGAATTCACATGAGAAAAAAAGCCTGTCAATCTACTCTCCTCAAACCAATCAATGAAAACCCTACAGTTCTACTGTGATACACACACAAGCTAACCAGAAGTCAGACTCATGGATAAGTGATTTTAGGAGGCAAGAAGAACTACCTCTGTAGGAAGCTATCAATGCTACTTCCCCTCTTCCTATCCATTCACTCCACACTCAGTCTTTGTTCCTGTACCAGCTCCCTGGAAGCAGTGGGCAAAGAAACAGACACAACTCTGCCTATGAAGAGCTAATGGCTGTCTGGGGGAAATTGCAATAATTCAAATAAGTACAGCTGACCTTCAATTACAGCTTGGGAATGTATGAGAAAGGTATAGGAGTATAAGAAAAGATGCACAGAACAGGAGGTTCAGTTTAGTAAGTAGTGATACCTTACATTGAGAAGTGAAAACATAAAAGTCGATGTGACCAAATGAAGGGTTTGGTGTAAAAAGCACTACAGGCAGTGGGGCCACAGAGGGCAACTGAGATGACTAGTCAAGGCGAGGAAATGAAACAAACCTAGTGTGGCTGGAGGTCATCGAGGGCAGGAGAGAGTTCTTGTCAGCTTGCACCAACCCCCCTCCCACCTCTAGTGTGGAATGAAGTGGAGTTGTTTATTCTCATTTATGCCTAGAGTCTTTGCAATCAGCTGCCAATAAGAAATTTAGCAGCATGTTCAGGGGGAAAACCAAACCTTCAAATTCTTAATTACAGAACATTAGTTGTGATGATGGAGCTGAACCTTTGTGTGTTCAGAAATAAGATCAAGGGAGTACACTCAAAACTCTAGAAAATTAGTTATGGCTGAATGCATTTTCATAACTAATTTTAATAAACAGAGTGGAACTCACATTCTAAATGAAAAGGTTGTGGTATCATGTCAAGAATCAAGTGTATTCTAATGAAGGAAATTTTATGATCTGAAGAATATAGGTGACCTAATGTTGTCGATGTGACCCAAAGAGAATTGGAGATTAGCCCTTGTCATAGTTCGGGTTCCTCAAGAGAAACAGATGGCACACTTTAAAGGCTAATTGAAGAGTTTAGTAAAAGAGCTATCCAAAGAAGTGTCTTACAGGGGATCTATAAGAAACGGGAGAATAGTGAGGATTTAGGGACCTGTGGAAAACTGGTGCTACTCTCAGACTCTAGGGAGCAAGGGGTTGTTCTGAGGAATCCAGGGAGGACTGTAGCTATTCCTTCAGGATTGTGGATTTAAGGATGCAGTTGTTCCCAAGAGTCAGCATATTTGGAGGGCGTCAGAATGTTAACTACTGGTTCAGTAGACTGAGTGATGACCTTAGGACAACACAGGTGAAGCGCTTGCTTAGTAGTCACCTCCTGATTTTCAGCCAGGCTGGCGATTCTTGTTCTGTGAACATCAAAGGAATTAACATTGTCCATCCATTTAGACAATAACTAAAGCATATGCTTCCCCCTCCCTCCACTGAAGAGCTGGTTATGAAGGCAATTTTAAAACTAATTTTACAAAATTTGAAATTTCTACAAAATCGTACAAACTTCATTGAACAACAACGACAAAAAACAAAGCAAGTAGTTATTGGGTTTGAACATATCCTCTCCATGGTTCTACAGACTTTGGAGGGCATGTCTTCATGCGGCTCTCCTTCCCTGGCGGTGTAGTGTTTACATGTTGGGCTGAAAAAACGGCAAGGTCAGCCATTTGAAACCACTCGCTGCTCTGCAGGAGGAAGACTTTCTACTTCTGTAAAGAGTAACAGCCCCGGAAATGTGCAGGGGCAGGTCTGCCCTGTCCTGTAGCATCACTGTGGGTTGGCACTGACTCCACTACAGTGAATTCCGGGTTTCCATGGTCTGAAGTGACCAGATTTTAACATTGGTAAAGCAGGACACCATTGACCAGGGGGTGGATGGGTAGACGGGGTGTATTCCCTTCCCATTCTCCTGCCATTCCCTACCTTGTCGTGCATTCTTTACAAAAATTGGGACTTTTAAAACTCCATGGGACGCTGGGAAAATTGTTCAAAATTGGGACTGTGCGCCTAAAGCGGGATGTCTGGTCACCATTTTACACTGATTCAAAAATGTAGTTTCAGCATCCTTAAAGGACTCAAAATTGTATTCCTCTTTCAGTTTGGAGAGCAAAAAGAAGTTTTATGGGGCAAAATCAGGGATGTCAAGATAGGAAAAAGAAAAAGAAATTTTTTTTCCAAGCAATTTTTCTGGTCTTTTTCTCACCAACATACTTTTCCATTTTCTTAAAACATCTTCCTAATTGACCCCGATGTTAATTCTGTGTTCCTGGATGAAATCTATCAACGACTCACTTAGATTCCCACAAAATAGTCACTGTGACTTTGTGAGCTGACTTCTCTGCTTTGACTTTAATTGGTTCAGCAGATCCCACTGGGAGCCTTTGTTTAAACTGGACCTTTTTTTTTTTTTTAACGTGACGCCCTAGTAAGACAAAGACAAGTATATTTCTGAGAGAACTTGTCTGCAGTCATCCATTGATGACAGAGACATGTTTAAGCATGCTTTGTTTAGTATGAACTCATGTATGTCTGAACTGGAGACCCAACAGCAATACTTGTTAATAGTCCTTTGTATGTATCTATGTCCGGAACTCTGTCTTTAACACATCCAGTCTATCAGTTTATCAACATACCTTTAATCTTTCAGCCAGTTGTCTTTCTATCACAAAAGTCAGATGATGCTGTTATCTTAAAATACCTGCAAGGGCTCCATGACATCTTTAGAAGCAAGACTAGGAAGGTTCTCTTTCGGATCTCGTCCTGCTCTCAACCTTTCATATAAATTTCCTCCCATTCTTGTCTCTTTCCCATGTCGTTAGCACATTCAGTCTCTCTGAATTCCTTAAATACATGGAATATTTCCAAATTTTATAATTCTAAACCTTCACAAAATGTGGTACTGACTTCCAAAACCTACATTTTATGGTTTTTGCCTAACAAACCCTTTTCACAATTCAGTTCAAATGCCACCTTCTCTGTGACATTCCAAATCCCTTCTGTCAAAACAAAAATCACGTTAAGCCAGAAACAAAAATGGATTGAAGTTTCTCTAATACACAATTTGCAAATCAAGGAAAGAAGAGTTGAACATTGCACTGGAGTGAATTCTTTCCCAGAGAGAGTTGATAGGAAGAGTAGGACTGCCCCATTAAGCAGACTCCCACGTCTTTCTTCTCTGCAATTGATTCAAACTGCTGAACTTTTGGCTCACAGATGAGGTATAGCCAGTGCCCCACCAGAGTTCGACACATTTGGACTGTGGAATCTGCAGTGTTTCAGAGAGGAAAGAGCTTCCAAAAGTTCTGACACCTGTTTTATGAACATCACTGGGGAGAAGGTCCCTAGTAGGACTCACACAGCAATTGTGGTCAGGGAGGAATTTGTTTTGAAGAACAATTAAACTATGACATCACAAATTCATCTTAAAACATAGCTCTAGTCTGACCTTGAAGTTTCTTTTCTTGATGAGGATTGCACTTGATAATTCTTCAAAAACCACAATGCCTAAGACATAGCAGTCATTACAAATTAGCTACCATATTGTTCGATGATTGGTTTTCTCAAGGCTCAAGATTCAAAAATTCAAAACCCCTCTGTAGGTGAAATGACATTCCCTCAGAGAAGGGTTACAGGGGAGAGATGAGTCAGTCAGGGTACAGTGTAGCAATGATGAAATATGCAACTCTCCTTTAGTTCTTAAATGTCCCCCACCCCACTATCATAATCCCAATTCTACCTTACACCTCCAGCTAGACCAGAGGATGTACACTGGTGCAGATAGGAACTGGAAACATGGGGGATCCAGGATAAATGATTCTTTCAGGATCAGTGGTGAAAGAGGTGATACCAAGAGGGTGAAGGGAAGGTGGAGTAGAAAGGGAACCGATTACAAGGATCTACATATGGCCTCCTCCTAGGGTATGGAAAACAGGGACGTGGATGAAGGGAGATATAGGACAGTGTAGGATATGACAAAATAATAATTTAAAAATTATCGAGGGTGAGTGGGGGTGAGTGGGGAGGAAAGGGAAGTATGAGGAACCGATACCAGAGACTTAAGTGGAAAAAAATATTTTGAGATTGATGATGGCAACAAGTGTACAACTGTGCTTTGCATACAAAAATATGTATGTATGGATTGTGATGGGAGTTTTATGAGCCCCAATTAAATGACTAAAAAAATAAAAAAGTTTCAAAAATATTTTCTGGGTGATAGTATGCAAGGCTCATCACCCCACTTTTCATGCAATCCAGAAATCTAGATTTCATGACTCCATTTCTACTTCCTTCATGCAACAAGCAGCGATGGACTCTCTCCTCTCTACTGTACAGTTCTTTGCTCAAGTACTATTTGAGGTTTAAGCATGATTTAATAGATTATTTGTTTTCACCCAGCATCCTCTTCCACTTGTCTGGAGGTTTGTGATTCTTCCTTTTGCATCTGTCAGTGCTGTTGATGATGAAGACATGATTAGATTAATGAATAGGCAAATTGATTCATAAAAAAGCAATTAAATTCACGCCTAAGTGTAGCTTGCTCCAGCTTCACTGTAAAAATTGGAGACTTAGTTTGGGAGTTGAGGATCAAGATGAAAGAATGAGGAGACAGTACTTGTCAGACCTTGAACATTTTAGGGCAGTGCTTGCTGGCTTGTGACTTGCCAGTGTTCCACATGTAGAGATTGTGGACAGTGTACCTCTGGGGGTGGAGTGAATGGTGGAGGAGGAACCTTGAATGCCTGTGTCGTGAGCACTTAAGTGCTACTTAAATACTTTGCCATGACTGTGTAACACTTAAGGGTCCCTAGGGTCACTGTCAGGTAAGTGTTAGGCTGCTAAGAGTGAGGCTGACCATTTAAACCCATCCGCTGCTCTGAGGAAGAAAGGTGTGGCTATCTGTCCCTGTAAAGATGTACAGCAGTGGCTCTTAACCTTCCTCACGCCATGACCCTCTCATACAGTTCCTTCAACCATAAAATTACTTTCATTGCTACTTCATAGCTGTAATTTTGCTAGTGTTATGAGTTGAGTGACCCACGTGAAAGGATCGTTTGACCCCCCCAAGGGGGCCTCAACCCACAGGTTGAGAACTGCTGATGTACAGCCTCAGAAACACTACCAAGCAGAATCAGTTCAATGACAGTGCACGGGAGCTGGATGTACCATTTATACCCTTCTTAATATTTTTCTTGAAACGATATCACTTTAAAAAATGAAACATATTAATCAAAATGGATTACTACCATTTTATTTGTGCTTTGAATAGAAAGTGATGGCAAAAAGTGAATGCAGAGAAACAGAGCCTTACTACTGATCTCAAGCTGGACACTGCTGCCTGTTGAGATATTGAAGCTGAACAACCAAAGCACTTCAAGCTTCAGAAGATAATTTGTCAAGTCTTCAAAAGAAAAATACTGACTGCCCTCAAGCTAATTCTGATTCAGAGTGACCCTACCGGACATAGCAGAAATGCCGCTCTGGGTGTCTAAGACTGTTGATCTTATGGGAGTTGTCTCATCTTTCTCTGTGGAGCCATGGGTGGTTTCTGACTGCTGCCCTGGAACTTAGCAGTCCAGTGCAATAGCCCACTAAGTGACCAGGGCCCCTATGTCAAATCTGAAGGGCAGTTAAGGGCCTATTTGCATGCACCAAGCTAATAATGTTTCTCTGTGTAAACGATCAGAAGAATTAAATGTAAATTGAGGAGGGAAGGGCAATTGGAGTCTGGGCTGTTTAATTCTTTGTCTGCCTGCCTCTTGAAACCCCCAGCAGACCTATGCACTCTGGAGAACACTGTTCCTGGGTGGTTTCTGCCCTTTCCAGAGCCCTGGACTGAAGCCAACAGAGAATACTTTTAATGCACTTGCCTGGAAACCTCATCACCACTGATGACATCGTTTCTATGTCAAGATCTATTCCAGAGGCCCCAGAAGCACTTTCCTAATGATCTTTTTGGAAAGAAGGACACCAGAAGGTACAATTTGGGTCATAACTCTCAGATATTGGGCAAGTCCTTTGTCTTTCGTTTGGCTAAATTTCCCTTAACTATGAAAAGAGGATAAGAAAAGTCTTCCTATTGTATTCATAGTAATGATCAGCTGCTGAAAGGTGGAGTTGAATCACTCTGCCACTAGACACCTACAGGTTGGAAGCCTGTACCCCATACCACTGCGGATCACGAGGGAGAAGACATTCTGCTCCATAAAGGAGAAAGGCAGTGGGGTAGAGGAGGGTCTAGGACAAGATGGGTTGAGACAGTGGTCCCAACAAAGAGCTTAATATAAGAATAACTGGGAAACAGCCAAGACCCAGGCAGTGTCCCCTCTGTTGTGCATAGGGATTCTACACCCAGAAGACCACATTACCAGATGTGTCAAGATGCATGGTGTGTGTTTGTGTACGGAAGTGGGTGGGTGGTATACAAGACACATTATTTGTGAGTTTTGGATGATCTGCAACACATTATTTGTGAGTTTTGGATGATCTGCTGTTAAGAGAATTTTTGAAAGTTCTATACAGAGTCTCTCTATTTCTCTTCTTGTTGCACATTTCTAAATGTGTATAGTTAAATACAGCATTCATTTTCCAGATGTGACTGTGCTAAATAGTGTATGTGCCACGTTTATCACAGGTAAGCTTTAAAAATAATATAAACCCCACAATTATACTTTTAGTCCCTTTTGTCCCCAGCCTGGAGTCTCTGGGAATGCATGTTATTATGCTAAGATCCAACCGAAGGATTGGAGCTTTGAGTTTATCTTCACATGATTCAAGAGAAAGACTGAGTGGCTGACTTCTGAAAAATCAGCCTTTCAATCCTCTGTAGAATACAGCTGTACTTTAACAGACAGGTGGTTGCCTGGATACAGATTTGACTGGATGGCAACTAATTGGTTGCTTGATACCCAGTCTTAGCACAATTTCTCCCTTTCTTGCCAGAATAATTTGGAGACATTTTCTTCTCCATATTAATTCTTAGTAATTTAGATCATAGTTTTATTAGCCTTCAAATTAGAAAAAATTAATAGCTTTATGCACATAACCTGCACATCATACCATTCAATGGTTTAATCAGATTAAAAGGTTGTACAATCATCACTGCAGTTCATTTTAGAAGGTTTCCTTCTTTCTTGCACTCATTGTGAGCTCCTCACTCCCTCCCTTCACCTCCCCTCCATAACTCTATGGATTGTCCAGTGGTTGTCTCTATACATTTGCCTCTTTTGGATTTCATATAAAGAAAAATATTCAAAGCCAAAAATTAACCATAATAACTAAATCAGAGAAAAATCTCAATGAAAAATAAAGCAGAAATATTGAAAACTGGAACAAATTTAAGCTGGGTCAAAAGGTTGAAGTTGTCAAAGACTTTTTTCTTATTTGGAGCCACACCAAATAATCATAGAAGGGACAGTCAAGAGAGCGAATGACATATTTATTGCATGAGGTAAATCTGCTGCACAAGACAACTTTAGAGAATTGAAAGGCAAGGGTGAGGACCAGCTTCGACACAAGCCATGGCATTTTCATTTGCTTCATATGAATGTAAAATTTGGACATAGAATAAAGAAGACTGAAGAAGAATTGGCGCATTTGAATTGTGGTGCTGAAGATGAACGTTGACAGTACCATGGACTGCTATAAGCGGACACATCTCCCTGTCTTAGAAGACATACATCCAGAGTTCCCCATCGAGACAAGAAAGGAAAGACTTTATCTTATATAATTTGAATATGTTGTCAGGAGAGGCCATGTCTGGTGAAGGACACTCTGTTTGATAAAGTAGAGGCACAGTGAAAAAGAGCAAGGGCCCCAGTATGGATTGACCCAGGGACTTCAACAATGGACTCACACATGGGGACACTTGTGAGGATAGCGGAATAATTTGGAGTCATTTCTTGGAGGTCGGGTCTCCAGGACCTCGATGCCTCCACCAAGTCCTTCCCACCAGACACACTTCTGGAGTAACTGGCTAAGTCCTCACACTGTGGGGGAGGGGGCGGCGGCGCGGGTGGTCGATCTGCAGTGTCTCCCCCTGCGGCGGCTCTCCTGGCTGGCACCTGGGCTCATCCCCTCTGGCTCCCTCTTGGCAGTGAGTCACTGTGTTGTGCATAGTGTCACTGCGGCTCAGAACTGACTCAATAATATCTGACAGCAGCACAATAACAAGACTCGGTTTGCATAGATGTGAAAGAAAAGGATGCTATTCATGCTTTCTGACTCTCAGAAACACTGTGGAACTTTAAATGTCTGTGTTAAACTGCTCTCTGTAGCCAAAGGAGGCCTAGTGGCACAATGATTAAGTACTCAGCTGCTAGCTGAAAGGTCCGTGGTTTGAATCTCCTCAATTGGCTTTGTAGGACACACGCCTTGAGATCTTCTCCCATCACGAGTCTAGCCTGTCCCCCAGGAAACCCAGTGTTCTGCTCTGTCCTACCGCGTTGCTTTGAATCAAAGTCAAGTGGAGGCCACACAACCACAAGCTACATGAACGGTGCTAATGAGCAGGGCTGACAACTTCTGGGGAAGTAGTTGGTCTCTGCAGGGGTGAAACAGGGTTTCCCGTAGAGAGATGAGGCTTCCTACTCCACGCAAGAATTATAATCTCAGGTAATCCACAGGGCCAGTTCTGCTCCATTCTACAGCGTTGGCATGAGTCAAAATTGGCTTGATGGTCATGATGCTTCTATTATTATGAACTGGGCTGTTAACTGCCAGGTCAGTAATTCAAAACCACCTGTCATGAAGTGAGAGACAGAGAAGACTTTGTGGTCCTGTAAAGATTTCCTGTCTCAGAAACTCGAAGGGGCAATTCTACTTTGTCCTATGAATCAAAGGAGAACAGTCTAATCAATGGCAGTGATCTAAAAAAAATATTATTAGCGACCATACATGAGATGTTTTTAAAGTTTGAGTCAGGTCCTCCAAGGAATTACATTTTACTTCTTCAAATTCAGAACAACAGCCCTTATCACCACCACACACAAGCAATTGGTTTATTTTTTAATGTGGTAGAATGAAGGCCGCAACCTTTTATGAAACTTCTTCCCAAGAACCACTGCAGAGTACAGCCTCTCTCTAGGACTGTTTGATAAAATCCTTTGTTGTAATTAGTTTTCCCAGGGGGGAGAAAATGAATAAAAGGATCTCATCAGGTATTGGTGCTCAGTAGCTTCTCCAGCTGATTGAAATTCTATTATTTATTTTGTACATCTGGATGGCACATGGAAGCCTCTTGAGCATCAGTTTCTCCAGGCTGTCTTCAAATAGGTTTAATAAGAGGATTAGGAGTTTAAATAGGTTTCCAACTGTTAAAAGCAGCTTTCTCATTTTTCATGTCGGCATTCTCCAAACCAATTTGTCTTCTTGACCTTCTGGCTGGCAGCTACCTCTAGAATTGCTTCTGCCCACCCTCCATCCCCCACGAGGAAGAAAAAGCTGCACACCCCTCTGTTATCTTCAACACGTGGTCTGCTGGGTACTTATTAAGTGCCTACTATGCGCACACGAGGAAAACAGACAGGAGTACTGTAATGTAGAACTACAATATGTGCTAAGTGGAATTGAAAGACGTATGCTCTCATTTTGTTGAGAAAAAGCAAGAAGAGTTTCAGGTCGAATATTACCCTTGTGCGCCACCGTAAGAAATAAAGTTGGTAATGCTGTTTGTTAGGGAATAGAGACATGAATATATTAATTTAGGAAAAAATTAATCTCAAGGACTAGAAATGTGTTTCTTTCTTTAAAAATAAGTTTTGTTACACTAGCTACCCACTAGAATCTTTCAACCTATGCCACTGAGTCTATACGAATTCATAGTGTCCAATTTAGGGTTTGTGAAGTTAAGGCTCATTATGGAAATAGCATCATCTTTCTCTGTCAGAGAAGCTACAGGGTGTGAACCATGTATCTTAAGGTTTTCAGTACAGAGCTTACCTGGCAGTCTCACCCAAAACTCCTTAGCATCCTTCATCTGGGAAACTCTTAAAACCCTCAAAGTCCGAGTTATATGCTAAAAGAATTAAACTTAAATTTCTTCAGAGGCTGACAAATTCCAACTCAATGGGTTGGAATTATGGGGTACCTCTATGGGGTATCTATTAGACTACAGGCTCCTTTTGATTTTCCTTGCTGCAGGGACTGATGATCCCAAGATAAGCAGGTCAGATGACAGGGTTCTAGGTATAGAGGTGAATGAGTCCCAGGTAGGCAGGTCAGATGGCATACTGCTGTCTCACCTCCAAAGATCCAGAAAGCAGAAGATGAGATAAATGCAAGCTCCAGATCCAGCAAAAAAAAAAAAAAGTATGATACAAGCTCAAGTAAACTTCCTTTCAATCAAGTGGCTCAGTGATATGATCTGATTAAGGATGTTCCAGCTCACCATCCAATACTACTGTGACATCAGATTGAAGAAAAGCTTGTTAGCAGTGTTCAATGCAGGTCACACAACCTCACTTGCTGAAAGTGAGGACTTGAAGCACTTGCGGATGAAGTTCAAGAACAACAGTTTTTAGCATGATTTGCCACTCTGTAAAGAAAACCCAAATCCTCACAACTCAACCAATAGGTAACACAATGATAAGTGGAGAAAAATGGAAGTAATGGAAATTTTACTCTTGCTTGGATCCACGGTCAACACCCATAGAAAGAATAATTAAAGATCAAACAATGAATTGCATTCTGTCCATGAGTCCATCTGTTGCACAAGACCAGAGCGTTGAACTGCAGAGAGATTACTTTGAGGACTAAGATGCATCTGACCCAAATGATTGTGTTTTCACCCCATATGTGTGTGAAAGTTGGACGTGAAGTAAGTAAGAGCAAAGAAGAATCAATGTGTTTGAATTAGCACTGATGCTGTTAGATGCCATTGTGTCCATTCTGAGCCAGAGTTACCCTCGCACAATAGAACAAAACACTGCCCAGTTCTGCCTTCTTCACAATTGTTCCTGTGTTTGAGCTTGTCAATCCAATCCAATGTTTTAGCCTATAACTCGGACTTTGGGGCTTTTAAGACTTTCCCAAATCACTGCATCTATCCATCTCTTTGACTACTTTCCTCTTTTTCAACATCATGCTGTCACTGTTAGCCAGAACCATTAGATATCAGAAAGAAATCAAGGTAATGCAGCTAGGCAAAGAGGAAATGAAACTCTCACTATTTTCAGATTACATGACCTTCTATATGGGGGACTTCAAGAACTCCTCAAAAAAGATTGTTGGAAACAATTGAGTGGTTGGGCAAAGTATCAGGATACAAGATTAACAATCAGAAACCAACTTGGATTTCTGTATCCCAATGAAGACTGTTCTGAAAAAGGCATCAAGTAAACTATAGTATTCATAATAGCCAAACAAAAGACTACATAGGACTAAACCTAACAAAAGAAAGAAAAGTTCTTTACAAAGAAAACTACATGAAACCCAGGTAAATGAAACCCAGGATTGATGAACCTGTAGGGACAGCAAGTTGAATAAGGATTTCAGGATGGGGAGTACAGTGGTGTTGGAGAGATAAAAGGAAGACAGTCAAGGAGTCCAGGAAGAAAAGAATGTTTGCAAAGTGATTGTGGTAACAATTACACAATTCTGCTTGATGAGATGAATCATGGAATGATACATGTATTAACTTCAAATTAAAAACAAATTAAAGAAGAAAACTATGGCATACATGAAATTAAAAGTGACATACACAAATGATGTCTTCAAAAGATATAGGGCATCCTAAAGAAAACATATTCCTTGGTCATGAACAGGAAGGTTTAGTTTTGTGAAACTGGCAATACTATGTAATGCTATCTATAAATACAATGTAAATCTGTCTAATTCCCAACTTCATTCTTTAAAGGAATAGAAAAGCTGATTACCAACTTCATATGGAGAGGGAAGAGTCCCAGGATAAGTGAAGAACTTCTGAAAAAGAAGATAGAACATAGAAGGATTTTCACTGTCCAACCTCAAAACCTTTTACACAGTCACAGTCATCAAAACAACAAGGTAAAAACATAGACCTGTGATAGAGGCATAAACCAGTAGAACAGAACAGCAAATCCAGCTACAAAAGCATCCACCTTTAGGAAACCAATTTCTGAGAGAAGATCAACAATCATTAAATGGAAGAGAAACAACTTATTTAAAAATGGTGCTGGAAAAATTGTACCTATAGCTCTGAAGAATGAAACAGGATGCATACTTCACCCCATGCACAATCTAAATGCAATTCCCAGAGCTTTACAGATCATCACTGTGAAAATTGGGGTGAACTTAAGGGTTCTATTTCAGAGTATACATAGACTAATAAACTGGAAGACAAAACAGGAGATTGGAACTTATTAAAAAAGAAGGCATTCATTATGTTTGTACAGGTTGACTAGAGAAACCAACCCATGGAGACTCACATGTATAAGAAAGAACTTTATATGAACAGTAATTATACATTAAGAAATCATCCCACTCCAGTCAAGATCAAGTCCATATGTCCAATATTAGCACATATGTCTGATACCAGTCTATAAATTCCTCTTCAGACTGATGAGCATATGTCATGACACCAAATGCAGGAAGATCATAGGTCAGTGGGTGGAAAATGTTAAGGGTCCAGTGGTGGTGGAAGCATCTCAGTGCTGGTGTGGGTCTCCATATGGGTCCTCCAGCTTCAGGACTCTGGTTGCATCAGCATCATCAGGAACATCTGTCATCAGAAATGTCTCACACCAAGTGTGTGTCCCACCTCCAGAAAGAAAGACAGGAGTTCCCCAAATCTTCAGGATCAGGCCAAGTTCACACATAGCCTCCCTGACTATCACCTGATCAACAGGTCAGACTTCACCCCTTCACATGTTGACAGATTATGTACCTACCACACTCATGAACATAAAAAATTCATCAAAAGAGCAAAATAAGAACCCAAGGATTGGGGGTGGGTGGGAATCTTTAGCAATAATATAACAGATAAGAGACTAACAACCAAAATCTAACATCTATTGGGTTCTGAAGCACCTCAATAAGAAATTATCCAATTAAAATATAGGCAAAGGACATGAATAGAGAATTTCCAGAAAATAAACTCAGATGGCTAACAAAGAGATATGCAATTGTTCATTATCATTAGTTTGAATGCAAATAAAAACAACAAAGAGATATAACCATATATCCACAATACTATCTCAATTAAAAAATAAAAACACAGAGAGCAACAAATAATGGACAGTATGAGGAGAGAATGGAACTCTCATACACTGGTTATGCATTTGTAAATGTGTACAATTGTGGAAAGCAATATGGTTCTTGTTGAAACAACTAGTAATGGAAATCCCAATGAAACCAGCAATGCCAGCAATCTTGGGCACACACACTGAAGAAGTAGGAAACAGAACATGAGCATATGAATGCTCCTTCATGCTCTTAATAGTTCATATTAGGAAGAAGCTTGAAACAGCCCGTATGCCAGCTGAAGAATGGATAAAGAACTCTGGAATATACACATAATGAAGTACTATGCATTCCTGAAAAATAGTGAGACCACCACAAAAAAAAGTGGATGACATGGATGGACTTGGAAACCACTATACTAAGTGAAGTTGGTCAATCACAAAAGGACAAATATTGTATGAGTCCAATAAGGATAAAGATTATAAGGATAGAAACCGGGACAAAAGAATCTGTTTTCATCCATGCTATATGGTCTTCTAACCAAGTCCTGCAAACATCGAGGTTTTGTGCCTTTCTCCAAAAATACAAATTCATAGTCACTGTCATGTAGTAGAATCTGACTCATAGTGATCCCGTAGGACAGGGTAGAATTGTGTGTTTTCCAAGTGACAATTCTTATAAGAGTAGAAAGTCTCATTTTTCTTCCACAGAGCAGCTGGTGGTTTTGAACTGTAGACCTTGCAGTGAGCAGCCTATTTCTCTTAAACTTTGTGTCACCTCTTTATTTGAACATCTTAAGAACCACTTCGGGCTGAGCCCTGGTGGCGTGAGTGGTTGAGTGCAGGACTGCGGCCCGCGGGCTTGGCGGTTCAAATCCAGTGGTAGCTCTCAGGTGAAGCGCTGGGTAGCTCCCACGACCACTAGAGGGCAGTGATGTCCCCCCCCAAAAAAAGAACCACCTCAAAGGAGGTGTCCCATTCTATATGGGATAAGGGGTCAGTTTCCTATGTTGTAGAGTAAGGGAGAAGATTAATTAATTGCTGCCATATAGGAGTGTTTTAAGGTCATTTCAGCTTCTTAGTTCCATTATGAGTGAGTTTAACTTGGATTTAACCGAAAATGCCCCAGAAGAAGCAGATGAAAGCTTTTCCAAGGTTAGAGTATTGATTAGAGTTTGGTTTGTTTCAGACCTACTGCTTTGAGAGTACCCAATGAATGTGGACCAGAGACTAGTATATATATTTATTACTTGCATGTTTTTTCTGCTTTTTTGTGTGACAGGTTAATCTACCAGGCAAAGTTCTGCCTCTGTAAATGAGTGTTACCAAAATTATTGCTATCTCTCCAGCCTCCATAGCTTTGTGCAACCATTGTCCAGTTATCTAAATTTCAAAAAAGAAAAAAACTAGAAATTCATGCATTGTAGTATAATAAGATGTACATGCAAACATGCATCTTCTCAATAATGTTTTACTTCTGTACCATTGACTAAAATAATGCTACTATCAATAGAATTACTGTATGTCCCATGGGGATGATTTATGATGTACTTTAATGAAATGTCACCACTTATCTGTCAGTCTGTCATATTGTGGTGACTTGTGTTACTGCAATGGGGAATATTATGTTACTGGTATTTCAAATATTGGCAGGGCCACCCAAAGTGAACAGGTTCTAGTAGAGCTTTCAGATGAAGAACAGACTATGGGGAACCAATTGGCTGTCAACTTGTGAGGAATTAGCTACTGAAAACCCTCTGAATAACATCAGAACATCTTCAATAACTTGATCCCTAGTTAGTAACAACAGAACATTATCAAAGATGTGCTAGAAATGAACCCCTCAAGGAAGAAGACACTCAACATGAGTGACAAAGAGATACCTAGATCATAATGAGACACAGAGTAAAGCCTATTAAGATAAAGAAGCCTTTCAGGTCTACCTTTGCTCATGGGGAGTTAATTAAAATAAGAAGCAGCTGTAGCATGAATTAATTATTAGAATGTAGAATATGAAATACAAATCTAGGAAAAATAGAAGTCATTGCAAATTAAATGGAACTATAAAGATCAATATTCTAGGTACTGGTAAGCTGAAGTGGACTGTTATTGACCATTTTAAATGAGAAAATCATATGGTGTACCATGCTCAGGAGGATGCTATCAAGAGGAATGGCATTGTACTCATCACCAAACATTACATTTTAAACACTTTTGTGAAGTACAGTGCTATCTGTGATAGGATAATGTTTATCGCCATTCACATTAAAACAATCAATATAACTATTATTCAAACTTTTGCACTGATCACTAAAGCTAGTGATGGAGAAGTTGAAACATTCTACAAATATCTTTAATGTGAAATTGACCAAAAAAGTAGTTAATTTGCAATGATTATTGGTGATTAGAAAGCAAAAAATAGAAATAAAGAGGAAGGAATAATAGCTGGAAAATATGAACCCAGTGATAGAAATGAAGTTGGAGATTGTATGATGGAATTTTACATGGCCTATACCTTCATAAGAAATATATTTTTCAGTCAAAGAAATGGTGACTATACACATGAACTTCTCCAGATGGAGTACCTGGAACATATATTGACTGTCACATTTAGATGATGGAGAAGCTCAATATCAGCAGCTATTAAGAGGCTAGGTGTCACCTGTGGAAAAGTATTAATTGCTCATATGTAAGTGTAGGTTGAAGCTGAAAAAATTAAAACAAGGTCATGAGAGGCACAATGCAACCTTGGAGATAACCCCACCAAATTTCAAGAACATCTTAAGGATAAATTTGATGTATTAAACACTAGTAACAGAAGATCTTCTGAGCAATAGAATGGCATTAAGAACATTATACATGAAGAAAGCAAGATGTAATTAAAAGGAGAATAAAGAAAACATAAAAGCAGATTTAGAAGAGACTGAAAAGTATTCTTAATGACAGAGCTGATAGGATAAACGGGGAAAATGATGAAATAAAAAACTGAATAGAAAATATTGGAGGGCAGGTCTAGAAAGCTAAGTAAAATGTGGTAATAAATTAGGCAAAGAGCTAGAGTTAGAAAACTGAAAGGGAAGAACACACTCAGCATGTCTTAAACTGAAACAGCTCGAAAATTTGTCTCAAGTGGCAATAGTAAAATAATCTATGGGCAAGATATTGAATGATAGAGGAAACACCCCAAAAGATGGAAAAAGTACACAGAATCACTGTACCCCAAAGTACTAGTCTATATTTAACCACTTCAGGAAGTAGCATATGAGTAAGAACTAGTGATGCTGAAGGAAGAAGTTCAAACTTCACTGAAAGCATTTGCCAAAATTAAGACTTCAGGAATTGATGGAATACCTATTAGAATGTTTCTACAAGTACAAGGACATTTGGAAGAAAGGTAATTCGCCAACTGATATCCATATTTGTACCTATTTCAAAGGAAGTTCACCCAACAGCTTGCATACATTATTGAACAAAATAATTGGTATAGTGTACAAGTTAAATTTTGCTGAAGATCACCCAAAAACTTTTCATTCATTGACAGGGAGATTTCAGAGGTTTAAGTGAGATACAGAAGATGTGGAACAAGTGATATCATCACTGATGTCTGGTAGGTCTTGGTTCAAAGCAGAGAATACCAGAAAGATGTTTCCTCGTGTTTCATTGACTCTGCCTTGGCATCTGATTGTGTGGATCATAATAAATTAGAGATAACCTTGAGAAAAACATGTCAGTTTGCTTATACAAAACCTGTGTGTGGTTCTTAGGCAGTTGTGAGAACAGAACAAAGGCATATTGCATGGGTTAAAATCAGGAACGGTGTGCTCAGGGATGTATCCTGCCACCGTGATTATGTAATAGGTGTACTGAGCAAATAATCAGACAAGTTGGGTAACATGCAGAAGAGTGTGACAACATGGTTGGAGAAAGGTTTATTAACAAGGTATATTAATAAGCAGATGAAACCACCTTCTTGGCTGAGGGTCAGGAGAACTTGAAGCAGTTGCTTATGAAGATCAAGGATTACAGCCTTCAGTGTCAAAATCCTTATAATGTGACTAGTAGGTAACATGGTGATAAATGGAGAAAAGATTGTAGTTTCCAAGTTTTGTCTTGCTTAACCCACAATCAATGTTCATGGAAGTAGCAATCAAGATATCAAAAAATGCATACCCCTGGGGAGATCTGCTGCTCCAAGTGTTTAGAGTGGTGTAAAGCAAGGATGCTACTTTGAGACCTATGGTGGGCCTGAATGCAGCCATGATATTTTCAGTCACCTCATATATGTATGGAAATTGGATATTCAACAGGGAAGAATTGATACACTTGAATTATGGTGCTGGTAAAGAATATTGAAAATATAATGGACTTAAGTTTCAAGTACTTTGGACAGGTTTTCACGAGAGACTGTTACCTTGAAACTATCACATTTTCTATGGTGAATGTGCAGCAAAAAAGATAGCACAGAACCAGGTAGTGTTTTGTTCTGGTGTCACACAGTGTCTCTGTGAGTTGAAACCAACTTGAAGGCATCTAATAACACTAACAAGTAAAAGGGTAATCATGTCTCTGAAGTGAAAACCAGGGACATATATAAACCATAACTACATGAATGGATTTTTAACTTTCACTTGCTCGTAGTCTCAATATAAGAACAAATAGCTCTTGGGATCTGGTTCTACTGGATACTTGCCCTCATCCGGAAATTACCGAAGATGTGGGTGTCATAGCAAAGTGTGGAGAAGGATGTTGCCTGGCTATCAGAAAAATAATGTTTGCAATCTTAAATGAGCTGCCATATATGTCAGGAGTTAGTTAAATCCACATGTAAGAAGCATACCAGCCTTTGTGATCCAAAGATTGTAAATAATAAAATTCTAACACAGATGAGAGAATGGAACCAGAGCCCAAATTCTAAATATTCACTTTGCCAAACATTATAGATGATAGTAGAATCCCAAAATACCTCTGTGGGGTCTCTACTTGCCTTGAATCTCTAGTGAATCCCTGATGGGTATAGGCTAGAAATGTCAATAACCTTAGTATCAGACAAAAAGCATTTAATTAAAGGGGATTTTTAGCAGCTATAATGAGGCTGGAATGAAACACTTGATATTAGGTCTTCCATTTGATTCATTTGGAATTGATTGTGTTTTTAGATATTCTCTTCTTTCTTTTCACTTGAAGTTTTTTTTTTTTTTTGCTTTATTTGGTCATTGCTTCTGGGCTCCTTTTCTTGTGTTTCATCTTTGATTTGCATGTGTTTCTGTAGAGGGAAGTCAGGCTGGCTGCATGTGTGAGGACACCAATTGGATTAATAGCTGGAGGCTCCAAAAGGGAAGTCTGGGAAAAATGGAGAGTCATCAGCTATGGCTATAAAGAGGAAAATGTTCTAAAGTTCAGTGAGGTGATAATTTTACAACCCTTCTTAATGTGATTTAACTATTGAATTGTATGATATGTCAATTATAGCTTGATAAAACTAAACAATTTTAGACTGATGAAGATGGAAAATAGCTTCAATTTCCTGTCCTTTTGTAACTTTGCATAATAGCAGCATTAGTTGTTCTTCCTTATAGCTATATGAATATTATCTTATTACTGACAATGGTGTATTTCAGGATAGATCTTGAAATATTTTTAAACAGTATGTGCAGTCCCCTTCAATTTGTCTGGTAGACATACGTAGATTGTAGCTCATGTGATTGATTCATAATGACCTATACTAGTCTGTTTCAGCTCACAAATGCCTAAAATACTGATCTTTACACAATGCATTTCCATTTTGACAATATCCAATTTTTCTAGATTCATGCTTCATATATCCAATATTCTGAGTGTCCATGGATCTTTAAAGCTGTTTCGTCTCATTTTGAGCCCTGTGGCATCAGTCAATGAAGGTCTTGAAAACTTTGCTTCATCCACATCATGAAGGGCAACTCTCCAGAGAGGAGGCAGCTCTTTCTCCGTTGTCATTTGAGCACCTTATTCAAGCACTACACCAGACAAGATTCCACGGCTACTCCTAATGTTTCCAGTGGCTCCATTTTCTGAAGTGCACCACCTCTTCCTTCTCCCGCGTGTGTCTTGTCTGGAGTCTTCCCGGAAACCTGTGTATTTGAAATATTGGGTGCATGGCTCTCCGCATCACAGCAACATATAAGCCATCACAGTATAAAAATTAAGAGAGAAGTATCAGAGACAGAGCTGAAGTGTATATACCCAAGTATGCATCACTTAAAAATAGAAATATGCATGCCTATACTTTTATTTCTAGATTTAATTGGGAGTTTGAGACTTGCTACTTAGAAGAGTAAGGATGCTTGCCTGTTATTCTCTTTTGATATCTGTATAGTCATGTATTTGGGGGGGGGGGAGATATCTGATTTTTAAAATTGTGGTCAGAGTCCCTGACTTGTGCATTTCTGATTGCAGGTCTTTGTAAGTATGGGTTCTTCAATGAAATATTTATCTTCTGAGAAGACATTTGCTGTGTTTTCCTTCGTAAGGCCACTTGGATCCAATTTATCAATTCTCAGTTAATTCTACCAATTTTTTTTCCCTCTACCAACACTTTCCTACCACCTCCCTCTAGGATACCCTCTCTCTCCTCTGGCCAATCAGAATCATCTCCTCTCTCCAGGCTTTGTTTCTTACACCATTCTAATCTCGCCTCTGCCTGTCAGCGAGGTGATCTACAGCAAAGTCATCAGTGTGCATATCTCCTTCTCACACGTGAGATTCTTCTGATCTCAGAACAGAATCAGGATGTGCGTACATTGCAGAATTTGACTGCGGTCTTCCTCCCTCACATGACCAGAGTCCAAATCCCCTTTCTTACTATCATTTAGCTAAGCAATGCAAAAGTTCACCTTTGATCCTTAAACACCCCGAGCACTCTATCTGACCCATGGCACATGGCACTTTCCACCAGCAATGGTCTCTCCTTGGTTTGCTGGATGGTTTCTTGTCCAGCCCTGTTTGTTCTGAGAGGCTTCCCCAGGCTACTCCCACTTCCTGTTCTCTTTACTTGCAATTTATAACTACTGTAAATATTTGTACTCATTAAATCTTTGAAGAGCATTTCACCATTAGACTAGAAGCTGCACGATCATTAAAAAGTTTATCTACGACTCACAGGAAACCTATTGTCTAGCAAGTTTCCAGCGTCTAATTGTGTCTCAAGGTTCTCCTGGTGAAGTGAAAGAGGAAGGAGGATGTTTTCTATGGGCATTCTTCTAGTTGTTAGAGGCACTTTCAAAGGGGGAGGGTGATGGCAGCTCCCCCAATGCTTTCTAATTAGTTACGAAATTCGTTCATGGATCTCCTACAGGTTTCTTTCTCATTTATCTCAGTCACAATTCTGTGTCTTGAGTCTTTTTTACAGGTTGTAACTCTGTATGAGACCTTAGAGGAGACAGCTCAGTCTAACCTCGGAAGAGAGACATTTACCGGACTTATTATCTCTGGGCCCATTGTTCATTTTTGTAGCCTGCAGAATGTTTGTTCCCTTAACAAGCAGAATGTTCATTCCTGGCAGAGTCCCTTCTCTCGGCAGGAAGAAGTTCCTGTTCTGTCCCTGTTCATCCTTAGAAGTCACAATTGACTGGACTCCAGGGCAGCTTACAACAGCGAATTCCATTTCAAAAATATGCTGACTGGAAGAACAATGTATATAGAGTACAGAGTACATGCTATAAAAATTAAAACTCACTAATTTTTTCGTATTCAGAACGTCTCTCCTCATTCGTTTGCCTTTATCAGTCAAGTATACAGAGCAATATGTATTAACGTTCCTGCTACAGTTGTGTTTCTGCTAATTTCTTCTCCTATGGCTGGCATATTTCATTTTATATATGCCAAGGCAATGTTACTCAGAGCATAAGTGCTTTTTGACTGCTGTAATTTTATATGATTCAAGACTCATTTGGTTGTAACTAATATAATTCAGTGTGAGCTTGTGGTAGCAGAGCATAAAAGAGAAGAAGGTTTATAATATTTTTAAGTTTGCGGGGGGCATCTTATGGAATTCAAGGACAAGAATGATCTCTACGTGTGTGTGTTTGTCCTTTTGCTCATCTTTAATTGATTCTAAGTTTATACAGTTCTAGGATTTGTCTAGAAACTGTTTATGTAGATTTTTTTTCTCACTGGCTACCAGATGGCATGAATTCTATTCACTTCATAAACAGAAGCTTGGTAAATATGGCCCTAATAAGATAGTGGGGGATTTTCTCTCCACAGTGTGTCTTGTCTCTATTTGATGAAGCAGTCTCTCTTGGGGTGAACACTCTATACCTGGCCTTCTGTCTAGCTAGACTTCCAGATGTCATAGAGTTGGGGACAAGTTGCATCCTGCTGCTCTGGACTGCCATCACTGGGCAAGCACTTGGTTGGCTTCCTACAAGAAAGAAAACAAAGAATTTGCACTCCTCTCTTCTAAAATCCACATCTCATGCCCTGGCAAGGTAACTGCTTGGTAAAGTAGTGGGTTCTGCTTTCCCTCCAGCAAAACCAGGCCCCAACTGGCTTTCTGCCGGAGTCCTACCTCTTTAAACAATGTTCCGTCTTCCAATGTTGCTTCTCAGCAAAGAATAATGTAAGTTCTCTCCACACACTTTTTACTTCTCTACCTGCCATTCAATCTTCAACTCAGTCTCATCTCACTTCAGTAGAGAACTTCCTCTTTTTTATTGCTTCCAAATACTCCATGTTGCCAAATTCAATAGATTTTTCCCATTCATATTTGAGAAAGCTGTCCACTTCCTTTATTCCTTCTAACAGCTCTGCTGCTTAGTTTTTGTGGCAGTCATGTAGTTGGTGTCAATTTCATGATTGTGGATTCTAGCCTGTCAATCTGGATATAGCCAATGAGACCTCTGTGTGGCCATGGCTTTCTCTGAAAATTCTGGGAAATCTCACGATATTTCCCCCTTGGGGGTGAGAGACCGTAGACTTAGTCTCTTGGAATTGGTCTACCGACAAGACAAGATGATGGCATCCTGATAGATCCTGAGTCCTGGAACCTAGAGAAGCCGGAGGAGAAGCCACATGGGTTTGCCCTGATGGAAACTGACCTCTGTGGCCGGAGAAGCCACAGAGAGACCCTTGCCAATGCTGAGATGCTTCTACCACCAATGCATACTGCTGATGGACTCTAAGCCCTGGAAATGAGGAGCCATGGGGAGACCCCTGCCAGTGCCATGATGCTTCTACTGCTGCTGAGCACACAAGACTCAGCATCCACTGGCCTGTGATTGTCCTGGTGTCATTGCACATGCTTCGTGAGTCGGAAGGAGACTTTATAGAAGGGTATCAGACATATGGCCTAATATAGGATTTATGACCTTGGACTGGACTACGTTGGGATGTTTTATCAATGTTCCATTCCTCTTGTATATAAATCTTTCCCTTATATTCATATGCATGCTTGTGAATTTGTTTCTGTAGTCTACCCGGACTAACACAGTTTTCATGAAAATTTTGTATTTCCTTCTATTTCTCTGGTAGACTTTACTTTCTTTTTGGTCTGTTCAGTCTCTGTCCTGGTGCTTAATGACATTTTGTAGAGAATAGGATTGTGGTCTCTTTTCATAGCTCTCATTTTCTTGGGAGATATCTTTCATGTTCATGTCTTTGCATTGTATATCCCTGTCACTCCAGTTGAATTCTCTACTTTATTTCTATTTCCCAAACTGAAGACCCAAACGTCAATCTCTGAAATTATGATATTTAAAAAAATCAATAGTTGATATTAAGAAGAATTGTGCAGTCATCACCACAGTCAAGACTACGGCCTTTTCTTCCTTCCCGTGCTCCTTGATGTTGCCTCCACTTTTCTGTCAAAGAACCAACCATTGTGACTTCTCTTTTCAGAACAACATACAAAACAAGGATAGAAACAAGAACACAAAAGGACCCTGCAACAATGATCAAGCAAAACTGAGAAAAATCTCAGTCAAAAAGAAAGTAGAGAATATTAAAAAACTCAATGTCATCTATCTAATGGAGCTTCAAACTTTGAATACTCCAAAGTGAGCTATTCTTTATTTTAAGTGTATTACTCCAAATTTCTCTCATTTGTGAAAACAATCTTGTGCACAATCAAGAAATCGATATGGTTTTCTTCCTTCCTTCCTTTTAAAATCCATTGCCCAATCCTGTACACAGACATTTTTCCTGCATCTTCATCTGTCTGTTTTTTTTTCTATCTCCATTCCTATCTAGCTCATAAACTACTGCTGTAGCTTGTAATCAACTTACCTATCTGATGTGCTCCTCAATTAATCAGTTTACCAGTGACTTCAATAATCTTTTATAATCTTCTCTTTAAGATATATTGATGATGTCCCTTGTACTTGGGTTTTAGACGCTATGATATGCAGTAGAACTCCAGTACTCAGGCACATCAGTGCTTTACATAATCAAATTTCAGCTGAAAACATCGAGAAAATTTTGCATCAGAGCTTGAAGCAAACATTGGAATCTGACCCAACACATGTGACTTTTTAAACAAAAACAGTTTGTATTTCGGTCACTCAGCATTAGTTGCCATTGCTAGTATGTGCTATTTAAACCTTTTATAAGTGTGTTCCAAGAATTTGCTATAATTTTCTTAGTTTATTGGCTTTTTATACTGGCTTTAGATTTAAAAAGCATGGGTGCTAGGAAAGAGTTTTAGGAATTGATTAACCATGTTATTAACCATGTTGATGATAATTTAATAAATTCTTTTAGAAAACAGTTAGGGAAATGTCAACAGCAGACCATATTAGACAGATTTTTTTTTTAGAGAAAGCCAGATAGGTCCCAGTGGGAAAAAGGCATAGGAGGGGAAAATATAACTCCTGAAAAACAGCGACCAGTAGACTTTATGGAAGGAGATTCCCTTTCCAAATCATGGCTCTCCATAACACCTCTCCACATTTGTGTCCATCAATAGATCCAGATATTCATCAGTCTCAAGGTATGGGTCATACTGTAGTTGTTAAAAACTTTTTCAATGTCGTGTTTCTTAAGTAAACTATATTATTTAACTTTGAACTTATTTATTTTGAAATGTCTGCATAATGTTTTGTATAAAAAGGCAAGGTGAGGGTAAAAACTTGGTTGAGAATGGATTAAGCCATTTTCAGTTGAGTATTTTGGGAAACTTTGTTTCAGAACTTGACTGTCTCACATCTCGATGGTCCTAGAATGGATTAGCACCGAGGTCTGGGGTTCTGCTATACAGCAAAACTGTTCACAGCAACACTATTAGCATTCTAGTCTGGATCATTGGTGCCAAGGTGGTGAGTGGTGAGGGTATGCAGGAGTTGCCCTGTAAAATGCACTGTAAAATGTCTAGCCTTATTTCTGGCCTTTACTCACTAGTTGCCTGCTCATTTCTACTTCCTCGCTCCTCAGTGGTGATAAACAAAAGTATCTTGATTTTCGTTAGGTGCCATCAAGTTGGTTCTAATGCATAGCAACCCTGTATCTAACAGACCAATATTGCCTGGACTTGCACCGTCCTCTCCATTATAGTCATGTTGTGTTTGTCCAGGTGGTTCTCAACCTTCCTAATACTGTGACCCTTTCACACAGTTCCTCATGTTGGGGTCATCCCCCAAACATAAGATTATTTTTGTTGCTACTTCCTAACTGTAATTTTGCTACTGTTATGCATTGGGCGACCCCTGTGAAAGGATCATTCGACCCCCAAAGGGTTCATGACCCACAGGTTGAGAATCGCTGTACTAGAGAAACAAATTCATAGATACTGGTATGTGAAAAGAAAGAGCTTTATATCAAAGGGTAATTGTATAGTAAGAAAGCATCCAAGCCCTTAAGTTGGATATTAACTCATATTCTAATACCAGTCTATAAATTCCAATTCAGACTCATAAAACACATGCAATGACACCGAGTGCAGGAAGATGTCAGGCCAGTGGGTGGAAAGTCTTGTGGGTCCAGTGGCAGTGGAAGCATCTTAGTGCTGGTGTGGGTCTCCATGTGACTCCTCCAGCTCCAGGGCTCTGGCTGCATCAGTATAGTTCCATGGGGCTTGACAACAGGAATGTCTCACAGGGGGATGAAACAGAGAGTGTGTGTCCTCTCTACAGGGAGAAAGATACGAGTTCCCTGAATCCTCAGGGGAAGTCCATGTCTACAAAGAAGCCTTTTTGCCATGACCCGATTGACAGACTTGACTCCACCCTTCCTCAAATTGATAGGAGATCATATAAGTACCAGATACATCCAGACAATTTTAACACCCACTCTGTGGATCAATCTCATTGAGGAATTTTTTCTTTTTTCCTAGATATTGCCAAATACCTCTGGACACAAAATCAGCATGGTTCAGAGTCACTGCTCTGCAAGAAGACCTATAGGAAGGTGAAAATGTTTCTTCCTTCTTGTATGGCTTCTGATTCTTCTAATGGAAGGTCTTACCATTATCATTCTTGCCTTTTTAATCTATTAATATCCCCTCGTCTGTCCAGGTTCATCATTAGGCTATCTTTGTGATGGAACCTTTTTGAGGTCTCCCCACATACCTCCCAACAATTAACAGAAAAAAAAATAAATGTTCCTTTTTCTCTCCTCTGTGGTCTTATGCCATTGAGTCAATTTAGGCTCATGACAGGCCCATGTGTTGCAGAGTAGAACCGATCCATAGGATTTTCCTGGATGTAACCTTCACGGAAGCAGATTACCCTCTTCTCTGGTGCTTCCTGTAGCCTTTTTTTCCTACTCCAAGTTCAGCATTTATCACATTGTATTGGCCATAATTCATTATATATCATATATATTTTTCTTCTCTTTTGAAATTAGCTTCCAGCAGAATATCTGAATCTTTTGGGGCCAAACAAAATTGGATCATTTGGTGGTGGCAACAATGGGCTGAAACACAAGAACCCTGGAGAGGATGGTGCAGGGCTGGAGGGTGTTGCGGCTGTTGGACATAGGGTCACTATGAGTTAAAACAGACTCATGGACATCAACAGCAATAACAATATCATGTAACCACACACTGAAACAATTCCAGTACTCATTCCAGTATTGCCATCCTCTCTCCTTGCAAGTGGAAGTGTACTTTTCACATGCTGCTTTTTAGTCTACCACGTTTCCTCTTACTGTTGGCTTCTATTGTAGTCATTTTTGCAAAGTGGGAAGAACCCCCCAGAAAACTAAGTGGTCCGTAGGCACAGAACTTTTTTTTTTTTAGGCACAGAGCTTTTTAAGGCAAAACTAATACTTGAACATGGTTTTAACCCTGTTTCTGACACTGCCCTTCCAGTAGATCACCAGTCAGAAAAGACTGGGGTCCAAATTATGCCTATGATAGTCTATTGACAGGCATTTAAGGAGAGAGGTAGCATACTTTAAAAATATCTACTAATGATATAAAAGTATTACTTTGCGTTTTTTTCAAAAAATTGAAATCATTTTACTCTCCTATCATACAAAATACTCCATATAGCTGATGGTTCCCATCTGATATAGTGAGGCAAAACACACTTGTTTTGTTTCTGGGGTTCTGAGATCATCTAGTTGTTTTCCAAAATCCCTCATCTTCCCTTGACATCGACACTGCATATGTGACCTTGAGTGGTTTTCAACTGTTTCCTGGTAGGAATATTGCTTCTTTTTAAATGTTAACAAATTCCTGCAGGAAGACTTGATACTTGCATGAAGGAATTGATGCATACCCTTGAAGCTCCTTTTGAAGGAAATTCATCATTTTCCAACTGAGGGGAGCTTGTGTTGTCTTGGTAATATAGTGCTACTATAGCAGAAATGCACAAGTGGATGGATTTAATGAACCAGCAGGTATTCTCTGACAGTTTTGGTGGCTGCTCCTTTTAGGTGCCTTCAAGTCGGTTCTGATTCATAGTGGCTCTCATTCAACAGAGTGAGACACCGCCTGGTCCTCCACCGTCCTCACAGTCGTTCTGTTTGAGCGCGCCATTACAGTCCTTCAGTCACTTCATCTCCTTGAAAGTCTCCTTCTGTCATGGACCTCATGCTAACAAGTATGCTGCCCTTTTTCCAGAAACCGGTTCTCACATTTGAGGCTCACACGGCTGTTGAATCCATTCTAATGTATAGCAACCCTATGGGGCAGAGTAGAATTTCCCCTACAGGTTTTTGACACTGTAGATCTTTACAGGAGCAGAAGGCCTCATCTTTCTCCCGTGGAGTGGCTGTTGGTTTCAGACTGCTGACCTTGTAGCAGCAGCCCCACATGTAACTCACTGAGCATTACTGGTACCTCACTCCATAGTTGACAGTTCAAGAAGGTCTTCCACTGGAGCCAATGCCTTGAGTTCAGTTACTGGTGTGAGTAGAAGCCTTTCTTTCTCCGCCAACTAGGGGGTAAGGCCCTTGTCATTCATCTCCTCAGGCTGGGAGTTTCTCAGCACACGCACCCCTAGGTACTCGATCTTTGTTTTTGGTAGGGTATTCCCCCAGTCTCTGCTTATTTATTTAATGACTGTATATCCCCAAAGACATTGACTCAAGACACAACCTAATCCTATAGATGGTATCCTGCCTCTCACCCTGACTTGTGAACCTTATGGAGGATAGGATTTACAGTATATAGGATAAGTATATTAGATCTCAAAAATGGAGGTGAATTACACTGAGAAGTGTGAGCTAGCCAAGTTGGCCCCTATTTTTGTTTATGTGTACCTTACAAAGATCGATGTGGGAATCCTAACCCCTATCCCATGGCAAAGTTGAGTTGATGCCAAGTCACAGGAATCAAAAGGGGAAGAGAAACACCACCTGTTAATGAGGGCGAGGAACTGCATCTACAAGTCCAGGAGCTCTAAGGATTGGCACCACTTGAAGCTGGTTTTAACAAAGAAGGAGCTCCTTCTGCTGTCACACTGTGGATTGGTCTTTCATCCTCCTGTACAAGGAGCTCTGGTGGCCTAGTGGGTTGCACGTTGCACTGATAACCACAAATTCAGCAGCTTCCAAACACTGTGACCTCCTTGATGAGTTCTTCTCCTATCACAAAAATGTATAGTCTCTGAAAAACACAGCCACAATTTTACTATATCCTATAGCGTGGCTAAGTGTTGGAACCTTAAATTCAAGTTTTCTGAACTGTGAGGAAAAACAAAATTTCGGTTCTTTAGAGCAACTCACATGTGGTATTTCTGCCAGAGCAGTGGTAGGTAACGACCACAGAAACCAAATCCATTGCCATCACGGCACAGAGTTGAAGTACTCTGGAGCCACCTGAGAAGTTGTTGGTTTGAAGTGAATGGTTTCTCAGCAGGAGACAGATATGACAACATGTTTCTGTAAACATTTATAGCTTTAGAAACTATACGGGGAATTTCTACTCTGTTCTGTGGGGTCACTGTGAGGTTGAAATTAAGACAATGTGGGTATATCTGAAACTATCAGATATATGGTATTTGAAGACCCACATACGTCATGCACATGTGGAGGAAACCTGGGTCCCCCTAGGGATAGTAGACATTTCTTGGGGTCGAGGGGGAAGGAGCAGAATGGAAACCGCCATTCTGGATCTGGCTCTAGCTGATTTCGGCATTGATATATAGATCCTATGAAATGTGGAAATATACATTCAAACAGACACTTATTCCATTCCTTTGATGAATTATAGTTATGACATTGGTAAACAAGTATTTTTATGAATAGCTTGGTGCTCAAAGCCAGAAATTTAATTTTATTTTTGTTAAATCATCACACACATACACATAAAAATGGATATTAGAGAACACTCCATTATTTTGATACACTATCTGTACACATTTACATTACTCTCTATTTATCATAATTTGAAAAGAAATATTATTACTTGTCAGTGGATAGAATTCACCACATATATATTATCAATGGTGTTATTCTCAACAGCTGCATGTGTAATTAAAGAGAGTTTTAAAAAATAAGTTGTGGTTCTTCGTATATGAAAAAGATAGGATGAAAGGAAGTTGTTTTTGCAATTGATGAGCTGCTTCTTATTGATAATTTAGAAAATAAAATAGAATTAGGAATGAAAATAAATTACAAACTTTGCTCCAATGTTGGTCCATTAAATTGTCATCAGAAAATGTACATCAAACCAAGGATTGCTTGACTTTTGGAACCAACAGAAAGTTTGAAGTTAACTCATGAGCCGATAAAAGGACTTTTATGCCACTCACATGTCTATTCCATTCTATACACACACTTTTCCTCAGTAAATACTATGGTCTACCCGAGTTAGAAGTTTATAGATCAGTGGAAAAGGATATACAAATAAATTGAAATTACTTTCACAAGGTCACATGAAATTGCAACTTAATTAATCTCTACATTTTTATGATCACTGAGTTCTGCTTATTCTCTAGACTTGTGACCAAGGGACTATGTGAAGGAGAGAGAAAGGAAAAGATCGCTGGAAAATCCTGGGATCAATCATGAAACCTCCACATCCTGCAGTACCACTGAATTCCACTAGGACCTTCCAGCTAAGGGATCTCTTGGGTATACTGAAGCTCAGACAGTCCCCCTGAGCACAGTACAGACTGGAGGGTCCCAAAGGCTCCATGCCAGTAAGTCAAATTTGGCTCACAGGGACCCAAGAGCATAAGAGTATAACACACCTCTTATTTTTCCAGTGGAAAGACTGAAGGCTACTTGCTTAATGTGCAACCTCTATATGCCACCAGGGCTTCTTATAAGAAGCTAATTACAGACTGCAGACTAAAACAGTGCTGGATGCTATAAGGCCACATGTCATTTGAAGTCTTTGTTCCATGAAAGGGAAGATACCAAAGGCCACCAAGGCTACCATTGTGAGAGGCCCGCCTGCTCCAAGAATGGGGCTCCCGCTCCAGGTGAGTTGCTCACTGTGTGCGTGTACTTCATATACTGGTTTATAGCATGCCTTGCTGCTGTCCATATTAGTCCTCCTCTCCTAGTACTCAGTCTTGGCACTTTTTCAGGAGCTTCTTTTTTGTGAGCACTTTCATTTCCCTCCATCTTTCATAGCTCTGGCTAGAACAACAGAAGTCCCTCCGCCACAATGTCCTCCTGCCCATTCTATCACTTTTTCTATCCTCATTCTCGACTCTTCTTTCCACATTTATCTGACTTTGATATTCTTTGTATTCCAAAAGAAACTGTCTTAAAGGATGTTAGTGTTAGTTGAAACATTTTTTAAGAATATGAGTGTTCGTTGGAGGAGATATTGAACCAATATCGATAGCAGGAATTATAGCTTAAAGTATTAATAGGGTGGAGTGAACAGTTTAGATTCAGTTGGCAACTGAAGGGTTAGTGTTTTGAATCCATGTGTCAGCCTTACAGAAGTAAAGGTCTCTGTGAATATTATAGAAAGGGAAATTCTATAAGAAAATTTTAATTTCTAACACATGAAGTTGTCACCAAAGTCATTCTTTAGCAGTGGTTTATAAAAACTTCAAGACCATGCCTATTTGTCTACTATTGTGTATTTACTTGTACTATATTCTTTAGCTCACAATAGCATTGCCTTTTCATAATTGCACTTATGTGCTCAGGTTGAACTAAGAGGCATTATGAAACTTGCTAATGTACAATAAATTGAGAATTAAGGATATTGTTTACAATTTCACCTACTGTTTTATTTTACTTCCTAGAGAAATTTTTCTTTGAGAACTAAATGTTATAATTGAGTTTGGGAGGTAGAAGAGGCAGAAAACATGATTTCTAAATGGCTTTTATTTTGGCACTTTAAATTCTATTACTAATATCATCTATCATATTTATCCATTTCCTTTGTGGGCTGCTACAAATTTCCTAGCTTATATTAATCTTCAAAGCAACCTATTTAACAAATGTGTACCTCTTTTAAATGTACATTTCTCAGTATATCCTGGTCTTTATTTTATTTGTCACACTTTTATTCAGGATTTATTTCTTACTCTGTGTCTATTAATTTGAATTTATTTTTATAAATTGGATCAAATTATCCCTGGAATAAGTAATAAGAAAACACAAAACTACACATGACAATAGTTACACTGCTTTTCCTTTCTTTTGTAGAGCCTGTTATTAGACTTAGGGAAATATATAAAACTCTTTGGTTTAAAATGTGTTTGATGGCACATAAAGAAATTAAAATGAGAAATAATAATATAACCATTCATTAAAATATATTATCAGTTATTGACACGGTTTGATGAACACAATGATTACCATACTTTTGTATGAAATAATGTCCCTTTTTTCTAATCCTTTTAAACACATCTGTTTTTTTAATGCAACTATTCTCTATTTTAGCTAGCATTATAATTATCCTCATGTTAGAGTTGAAGAACAATAAAACTTTGTAAAAATAATTTTTCTTTTAATATTTCCCAAAGTATTACTTCAAGATGCTGGAGGCATTAAAAAAAACCCTTCTCTGCTCCCAATGCTAATGATTTAAGACCACATATCCCTAAAAAATAGATTTAATAATATTTATTAAGTGCATTCACATGGTAGTGTGCCAGAAGCTATGGTAAATATAGAAATAAGAATGCATTCCCTGACCTAAAGACATTTATAACTTAATGAGAGAAAAAAAACCATATAAACAAGGCATTTTAAAGAAAGCCAAATAGATAAAAATAAGTAGCATAATGAAACATTATTCCCAGACTAGCAATTATAGATAGAAAAATTGAAACAATGTTATTTTCTATTCTTTAACTCTCAAGTGGATACAGAAAACATAAACATCTAAGTCAAAACTGACAAGGGACAGTGATCTAGATATTATCTTAATAGACTTATGGTTTACATTTTTAAGCAAGTATGCTAGAAAAATTATAGCTATATATTAGAAATCTCAAAATACTTATAATTTTTACAAAAGAATTTCTCTTCTGTAACTCTAAGGCCAATAAAAATGTAGTTTTTGAGAATATTAGAGGCAAAGATATTTATAAGACCCACATATAGTCACAGTAAAAGAGAAATAAAGCAAAAATTTAAGCAATGATGATCCTTGAATTATACACACATACACATAGATATCCTGATCAAATCATCAGAGAAGCTGGCTTATGCAATAAAGAATGTGGCATCAGGATTGGAGGAAGGCTTATTTACAGCGTATGGTATGCCGTTGACATAATCTGACTGGATGAAAGCGAGAAGGAATTGAAGCATTTGCTGATGAAGATCCAGGACTGCAACCTTCAGTACAATATAAAGAAGACCAGAATTCTCACAGTGGGACCCATAGGTAAAATCATGAAAAATGGAGGGAAGCTTAAAGTTACCAAAGATTTTCTCTTACTTGGATCCACAATCATACTGATGGAAGCAGAAATCAAGAGAGTCAAAGTCATGTTGTCTTGGATCAATCTGCTGCCCCAGACCTTTGATTATTGAAAAACAAGGACGCTACTTTGAGAAGTAAGGTGTGACTGATCCAAGCCACGGTATTCTTCCATTGTCTCCGATGCATGTGAATGCTGGACATTGCATTAAGAAGATTGAAGAAGAATTGACGCTGGAGAAGAAGATTGAGAGTACCGTGGACTGCTAAAAGAACAACCCAATCTTTGGTGGAAGAAGTAAGGCCAGAGTGCCTATTTTGAGGCAAGAATGGCAAGCCTTTGTTTTACATAATTTGGACGTATTGTCAGGAGAGACCAATCCCTGGAAAAGGACTGTGTTAGTCTGGGTAAACTAGAGAAACAAATCCATAGACCCGCATATAGATATAAGGGTACGGTTTATATACTAGAGGAATAAGTAAATATCCGAACCCAATCCAGTTCAAAGTCATAAGCCCGATATTAGCCCATATGCCCGATACCAGTCTATAAAGTCTCCTTCTGACTCACGAGGTCACAGGCCAGTGGGTACAAAGTCCCGGCACTGGTGGGTGGGTGGGTGGGGGTCTCCCCATGGCTCCTTGCTTCCAGGGCTCAGGGTCCATCAACAGCATCCAGTGATGGTAGAGGCAACTCAGTGCTGACAAAACTCTCCATGTGACTTCACCAGCTTCTGAGGTCTGGTTTCATCAGACTATGGCCATGTGACTTCTGCTCTGGCTCTTTCAGCTTCTTAGCTGTTTCTATTTTGTCTTGTCCATGATTCGTCATCTCTGAGACTAACTCCCAACAACTGGGAAGATAGCTTCTCATCTCCATCAGTGAAATATCTCGACATTTCCCAGAAGTCTCAGGAGAAAGCCATGGGCACACGGAAGCCCTATTGGCTACTCAATGGCTATTTCCAGATTAACAGGCTAGATAGACTCCACCCCTACATCTCAATCATGAAATTAACATAAGCACATGAATGCCACAGAGACATTATGCATAGAACAGTGCAGGAGTAGAGAAGGAGAGGAGGGACCAAAATAGATGGACTGACACAGTGACTGCATTAATGGGCTCAGGCATAGGAATATTTGTGAGCATGGCACAGCACTGTGAAATGAATATTTCTTTTTCTTGTATATAAGGTCTCTGCTGGTCAGAGACAACAAGTTGGGCCCTAAAAACTGTGTGTGTGTGTGGGGTGTGTGTGTGTGTGTGTGTGGTGTAGTTGTTAGGTGCCAATAAGTAGTTTCTGACTCATGGAGACCCCATGTAAAAATAGAGTGAAATACTGCTCAGGATTGTGCCAGCTTCATAATTGTTATAATTTGAGCCCATTTTTTGAACTGCTATACCAATCCTTCTTATTAAAGGTCTGCTTTTTTTGAAACCCTTCTACTTTACCAAGCACAATAATCTTTTCCAGAGTTTGTTATGCACTGATTAATAATACGTGAGTTGAAGTCTTAACAATACTTTATAAATTACTATTGCTTGGTCATATCTTACACGCCTGGCATCTCCACTTTCCCACTCCTTCGATACCTGTCCTCTAGATAGGAGATTATGTGTAGATCCTTGTAATTGGCTCCCTCTCTCTACCCCACCTTCCTCCACTCCATTCACACCACTGGCCCCAACACCATAATCCAAATATATCAATTTTTCTTAGCTCATTTTCATTCACTGAAAAATATTTGCATTTTTTATTTACTTGGAAATTATGATTTTTTTACATGATACTGTATTGGTTTTGTAACATGAAAATTTAATTTTAATAATAATTAGTGGATAAACCAGTTTCCTGAGTTAATGAGAATATAATTGCCAAGATATTTAGAACTGTCCAGTTGATATTATTGTGCAGCAAATAATTTATCTTAGTCAAAGAATGGATTGGACTTTGCTATTGAATATGGAAAGTTATCTAAATCAGTAATGTCCTGCCTGATCAGAAAGTCTTGTTTACCTGAGGACCTTAAGCCATATTTGATAGTCTAATAATAAGATATGTGATAAAGGCTTTGGACTATGTAGTATCAGCCCCAAAGGGTTGAAGATTAAAAGGTCAACAAGTGAGCAGTTGAATATCTCTTCCTGAGCCCCATTAAATTCTCTGGAGACATCAAGGCTTGATGATCTTTCCTGGTTGTCTAGTACAATAGGCAGGTTTGTTTGCCAACATGGCCAATGAAGACAGGTAGGTTTGTTCTGTCAGCATGGCCAATGAAGACATGTGAGATTAATTAAAGGGTAGAGCTGTAAATGGCTCAATTAGCCTTGCCTTTCTCTCTCTTGCTCTTGGATCTTTGTACCAGTGTGCAGCTGCCTTGTTTCTTCTGTGCCTCGATTTTCAAGCTACACTACCCATGGGACACCTAATCTATGGACTGTGTCACTGTAAGTGGAGGTTTCTTCAAACCCTACTTTGCCACACTACTGGAATATACATCTCTTGTGCTGGGAACTGTCAGACCCTGTCAGCTGAGTGACTGTCAGTGACTTGTTCTTATTGTTTGAAGCCCATCGCCAGATAGCCTGAATTTCTCTACAGAAGATTACTTGATGGCCCTCAAGACTCGGACTGCCAGTGTATTATCTGTCTCACACAAGTGAGTTGCACAGAGCCATTTGTACTGCCTTATAGATTAATTAACTGTTTTTTCTTATATTATTTATGATCTATCTATCTATTTATCTATCTATCTATCTATCTATATCTATCTATCTATCTATCTATCTACCATCTATCATCTATCTATCATTATTAGTGTTCTGGTTTTGTTTCTCTAGAGAACCCTGTCTAACAGTTAGTCTTCATGCATTTCATTGCACATCATTACCAGAACTAGTTTAGTGCTGTCTACAACTGCACTCAGGGAGGGTAAGTGGAAGCTTCACGTAGAAAATTCTCTTAGACTTTGCCCCATGTACTTCTTCCCACCTGCTAATTTTAATATTTATCTTTTAACTCCCTAGCCAGTAGTATAATAGCTTTCAGTGAGTCTTGTAAGTCCTTTTTGTGAATAACTCTCTGTGGACTTGCAATTGGTGTCAGAAATGAGGGTCATCTTAAAGCCTCCTGAAGTCTGGAAATACTCAATTTTAACTCCAGCTTTTGTGTAAAGAGGAGTGGGGAGATATAATGGAGTTACATCCATAAATGCAAAGTAGTTAAAGCAATGAGGTAAATGAGCTCTTTCAAGTAGGAAGTTTTCTTAACGGTAACTAATATGGATCACCTTCTATGAGACAGAATGAACTTTACTTCATTCCTTGTGCCAGAATCACATGAGCTGACACAGGCTATGCAGGGAAGATGGGTCTTATATTCTGAGTGTGACTGCCATGACACAGCTGTTCCTACCATCTGTTCTGTCTTTGATTCATATTGTTTGTCATTTCCCTTGTCCCTTTTTTGTCCAGTTCTCATTTTTAAGTGACTTCTTTGAGACCAGGGGATTGATAGTCATAACAGCATGATTTCAATTCTATTTTACCTGAAGGGCTTCAGTTTCAGAAAAAGAAATCCAAGTAATGCATCAATGACTCATGTGGGGTATTGAGAATTCAATTCAAGAAGTTAATCAAGTGTTTGTGATCCTTTGGTTCTGATGACCTATTTAAGTAACTTGCGGCTGCTTTAGAGGATACACTTGGGCTGAATGTAGACTTGAAATAAAGTGCAGATGGCTTTGAAAATAAGAACATTGTTTATGTGGTACATAGGCAAATAATAACTAAGAATTTATTATTTTCTGTCCTATCAGTCAACTCTCCTTTTTGTGCCTCGGCCTAACCATGTGTTTAATTTGTATAAATTGATAGATTTTTTTTCTATTTCAATGCTTCAGAGAACAAAAATAAAATTTAAATGCAATAATAAAAAATTCATTCATCTGCTTATTCTGATTTCTGAGCACCTACTTTGAGACTGGCACAGCGTGAAACGGGAGCTACCGAGACAAGTAAGGGATATTTTTTCATTTAAATAGCAGACAGAAACAAGAAACTAAGAAGAAAACTATAGAATTGTAGAAAGGAAAACTATAATGGATTAGGACTGGATTTGCAACTGAAAGGGAGGTGAGTATATCAAGTGGCACTTCTTTTTTTCTGCCATCTCCCCACAACTCAAAATTTGTTAGTGGAAAAAGCATTGGATGCATTCCCAAACAAGGCATATGTGGATTCACTAAAAAGTTGCAAAAGGAGTTCCAATTTAGATTTAAATTCTCCATGAATAGAACATGCAACTTTTCCATAACCCATTTTCTATTGACATTGAAAATGTGGATACAATTTACCAAATGGAACTGGCTGAACTGTAGAATTGTGACTCTCTAAAAGACACAGAGCAGGCAGCCTTCCTAATTCCTATGCCTCTCTCCCTTCTGAGACGTATCCTAATCACTGGAACGATGCACTCAAAATGGCAGACATCTTTGGCAGCACTTATGTCTGTGAACAGACTTTTACCAGAATGAAACATCTGAAATCTCCAACCAGATCTAGACTAACTGATGCACGCTTGCATCACTTATTACGACTAACAGTGACAAATGTGGAACCGGAAATTGACCATCTCATTGGTCAAAGGCACACCCATAGTTCCCCTTGAAATATGGTAAGTTTGTTGATTTAACTTTACTTGTTCTTTATTTTAAATATTGCATTTGTTCCCATTCTGGTTTTTATTTCAAAATAAAATATGTGCACTATGTATAGGAATTTGTTAATAGTTTTTTTTAAAAACTACAGTCTGACCCTCCACCGGTCTGAGGGACAGTGAACTGGCACTGTGTTTAAAAAATTTGAGCACTCCTGACATAGTTTATCAGAAGTAGAGAAGAATACACAGACTGAGGAAGCTGAACTTGGCCAATGGTATGTACTCAAAATAAAATACCTGTGTGCATCAAAAGAGTTCACTAAGGGGCTGAGCCCCGGTGGCATAGTGGTTGTGCACGGGATTGCGGCCCACTGGGATGGAGGTTCAATTCCAGCAGTGGGGCTGGGCCCCCTACCCCCACCACCGGAGAGCAGTGATGCCGCACTCCCCCCCCCCAAAAAAAAAAAAAAAAGAGTTCACTAAGAGAGTAATAAGAGAAGCCCACAGAAAAGAAAATGACACATCATCATTTTTAGCAATGACAGACCAGACAAAAAGCTTATTACTAAAATCTACAATGCTCTGCTAGTTTAAACAAATACCCCACTGAGTAAATCAAGAAGCCTGGAAGCAACAACGCCCTCATGGAAGAAGTACATCAGTCAGTGTGATCATGAGGTGTTGACGGGATAAGGTATCAGAAGACCAAAAAAGAAAAAATAACCCAATTATATTGGTGTGAAGGAGAGGAGTCAGAGTGGAAACACAAAATCCCTATGTTTATAATTGGACTTTCCCTCACAGGAGGGACACATGGGAGGGATGATTTATTCAGGGTGCAACATAGCATTGACAAAGTACACATTACTCCTCTAGTTCTTTAATTCTTCCTCTCCCCACATAATGATCCCAGGTCTATCTCACATAAGATGGAGTATGTAGAGCTAAGAGATCTCGACATCTAGAAACCAGGACAGGTAAACTCCCTGAGAAACAGTAATGGAAGTAGCCATTCCATGAGGTTAATGGGAGTGAGAGAGAGTGAAGGGAACAAGGAGGAATTGATAGCAATGACATATATAACCCCCCTCTAGGGGGAAGAATAACAGAAATGTGGGTAAAGGAACACACCAGTCAGTGTAATTTATGAGGAAAATTAATATGATATAATTTATTAAGGGTTCATGAGGGTGGCAGAGTTAGGGGAGGAGGGTAAAAAGAGGAGCTGATAATGTTTTGAAAATGATGCTGATATATGTACAATCTTGTGGATTATTGTGATATCTATACAAACTCCAATAAAATGCACTAATATTAAAAATAATAATACATAAAAGGAACAAAATGTTTTAATCAAGGAAATTCTTGGTTTGGTTTAAAATTTAAATTGGTTCAGTATGTTAAAAAGCTTGATCTTCCACCCCTTCTCCACTAACATCTGTGCCTGGTTGTGATCTCTGGGAGCTTTACCAACTCTGTCTGCAGCCTGCTCAATCCTGGCACTGCTCTCCTCTCACTTCACACCTGATCTCTAAGTTCTGAAAGTTCAAGCAAACACCATTTTTTCTCCTGTGAAAGAGTAGTTCAAGTTGGATGGAGTAGGGGTGCGGGCACAGGTAGTTCCCATTCCCACATCCTCAAAGATGTTGCTGAGACCCTAGGCCACCTCTGAGTCCACTGGCATGCTCTGCCCACAAAACCATGCTTTGCCATGGTTCTGACTGCCCTTGCTAAAAGCATACCTATTTGCTGGGTTGCTTCTTCCCAACACACGTGTGTGATTCTATGGAGCAGGTACAACTTGCCATCAGAGCACTTCAGGATTGTTTCTAGCTAGATAGACTGGCGTCCCCCCAAGTGTAGCATGTAGGGGTATGGAATATTAGTGTGCTGTATGGTAGGGCTTTTGTTTTGAGTTTTTTATTTTCATTTGGTCTCCAGGCTTTTTTCTTTTCCCTTCCTCTCTCCTACCTAGGCCAGCTTGGTCCTTCTCGAATGGGGTTGCCTTGGGGAAGTACCCATACCTATCTGCCTGCAGCAATCATCCAAGGCCAGATCTCAGGTCTTCAGACGACATGGGTGCCCCTTTGTTTTGGGTGAGCGAGAGAGGACCTTTAAAGTAATAATAAATGAAGTAAACAATGGACAACCTTTGGCAATTTCTATCTATTCTGATTATCAAAGGCCATAAGGTTTGCTAATCTAGATATCTCCATGCCACTTGAGACCAGGACCTAGGTTTTCTTGAAAGCAGAGGCTCTCAAAGCTGTCACAATCATTGTCCCTCTAGGCCTTAACTTGTAAATGCCATGCTGGTCTGAGGCTGCAGAGGATGATAAATTGGACAGCTGCCACCAAGAAGTATCCCTGAGGGACCTGAACTTTTTTGCCAGCGTGGATTCCTCAGGTTGGGTCTGCATAACTGTGGCAGTCATGTACCCCTGTTAATATCATGATTGGGAGTGTAGGGGTGGAGTCCAGTCTGTCAATCTGGAATTAGTCAATGAGATCTCTGTGGGCGCATGGCTTTCTCTGTGAATTCTAGGAAATCTTGCGAATGTTCCCCTGTGGAGGTGAGAGACTATGGACTCAATCCCTGAGAGACGTTCTACTGACAGGACAAGATGGCAGCATGATGAGAGAGCCTGAGTCCTGGAGGAGACAGAGGAGAAGCCATGTGGGCTTACCCTGATGGAACCAGACCACTGGGGGCCAGAGAAGCCACGTGAAGACTCCTGTCAGTGCTGAGATGCTTCTATCTCCACTGGATGCAGAAGACTCTGCACCTACTGCTCTGTGATTGTCCTGGTGTTGCTGTATGTGCTTTGTGAATCTGAAGAAGACTTTATAGATTGGTATTGGACATAAGGGCTAATATGGGACCTATGGATTTGGACTGGGTTGGGATGCTTTCTCAATGTTCCATTCCTCTTGTATATAAACATCTTCCTTATACATTTGTGTGTTTATGAATTTGTTTCTCTACTCTACCTGGACTGACACAGTAACTAAACCAATTTCAAGCTTATTTATTTTTTCCAGTCTTTTCCCCAGCCCCCCCACCCCCCATATGTAGTTGTATATACAGTACTTTGCCCTGAGGTGTGCTTTGTACAAAAAATAAATCTAATATTAAAAAAAGTTTTACAATTCCTGGAGATCTCTGTCCTGGGACACCCTTCTAAAATCTCATGTGACTATATCATTGCCACTTTCCAAAATTCTTTTTCATGTTCAACCCATATTTGTTGTTTGAGTTCAGGACCATTTTCTCTTTCTTTCCTCCCTCCTTTTCTTTCTCCCTCTTTCTCTCCCTCATTCCCATCACCTCTTTCTTTCTTTAAGAGAAATGAGGCCTGGCAAGAGTAAGACTATCCCCAAACAGAAGTCTACTGGTAAGACTCACACATCTCTGAGTAACATATCATTGTTCATCTGATATGTACCTTAGATATACTTAGTAGCCTCCAAGCAGTTCCAAAATTGCTCCCAACGTCACCTTATTACAAAGCTTATCTTAATTTTTTTAATTCCTGTGTCAGTTTGAGAAGAATAAACGTGTAGAGGTGGTGTCTGGTCTGTCAATCAGAATATAGCCAATGAGGCTTCTTTGTGGGCACCGTTTCCTGAGGATTCTGGGAATTCTTGTATTTCCTCCTTGGAAGTGGGAGACACTTTCTCTCTCTGCACTCCCCAGGAGACAATACATCTGACAAAACACATGGAACCAGTCTAGTGCCCTGAGCTGGAGAAGCCACATGGAGACCCCTGGAGATGCTGACATCGCTACTGGATCTGCAATGTTTCCCACCCACTGGTCTGTGATATTCTTGCATTCTGCGTCATTGCATGTGGTTTGTGAGTGTGAAGAAGGCTTCATATACTGGTATGGGATATATGGGCTAATATTGAGGTTATGGACTTGATCTGGACTGGGCTGGGATGTTTTCTCAATGCTCAATTGCTCTTGTATATATAAACCTCTTTCTTGTACACATATGAGTCTCCCTGGATTTGTTTTTCTCGTGTATCCAGACTAACACAATCCACTACACCACTGTAGTTCCTTTTAAATCACTATAGGGATCCATAAATTCAGACTACATCTGCCATTTATTGCCAATTCTAGAGGAGTCCTGCTTAATAGCAAATAAATAACTGGGTCTGGAAAATCTTTGAAAGGAAAAGAAAGAGGAATGTTAAGAATAATGGTGACTGGATTCCATGCTTGGAGTTCAGATAAGACTCGGTGGTTGACTTGATGCAGGGAAGGTTTAGCTGATCACAGGCCTGTGGGTGGGAAGTCTTGTGGCTCCAGTGGCATTGTAAGCATCTCAGTGCTGGCAGGGGTCTCCACATGGGTTCTCCAGCTTTCAGGGCTCTAAATGAATCACAGTAGCTTCATGTGACTTCTCGTCAAAATGTCTCCTGGGGAATGAGCCAAGGGAAAGAGTTTCTCCTGCCTCCAAGGAGGAATACAGGAGTTCCCAGAATCCTAAAGAGAAGGCCATGTTCACACAGAGGTCTCATTGGCTGTGACCTGATAGACAGCCTAGACTCTACCCTTTTTCTCTGAATCCTCAAATTGACACCAGATTTTGTAACTACCACATGGATTATGGGTCAGGCTACTAAACACACTTCAGTTTGAAAACACCAGTTGCTCTGCAAGGGATTATTTTGCTCCTGAAAACAAGATGTCCTCAGAAACTAACAGGGACCGTTCCACTCTGTCTTGCAGGGTTGCTATGATTAAGAATTGAATGGACTACAGTCTCCATTACCCTGAAGCCAGAAGAAATAGGTGGTACTGAAATACCAGTACTTTCGCTCCAGTTGGAAACACAGAATGTCTTGGATAAACTGGGGACAATGTAAGGCAAAATGAAACATTATAAAAAGGAGCAGACTTACTGGTCTGACAGAGACTAGTGCAACCACTTAGCTGTCCTTTAAGACCCAGTTAACGGCATCCATGAGGAACATACCCCTCAGAATAATAAACTCTATGAGACTAAAAGCCCAGTTTTTACCAAAAATCCGAGCTCAGACGGCAGAAAGGGAGAAGAGAAAAGGATAAATGGAAATGGGGGACCCAGAAAAGAAGCAGAAATCATGCTGTTACGTTGAAGGAATTGCAACTCGTTTTATGGAACAGAATGCATATGAGTAATTGGATGATAATCTAATTTGCTGTATGAAATTTCACCTAAGCTACAGTTCAGGAAGGAAGGAGGGAGGGAGGGAAGGAGGGAGGGGAGGAAGGAAGGAAGGAAGGAAGGGAGCCCTATGGGGCAGAGTTCTCCCCTGGCACGCATGGGCAGCTTAAGGCATCTGGTAGATCTTCTTTGCTTGTCCGCTTTTACAGCTAAGAGTCTTACCTCTTGGCTCATGTGAAGTTGTTGAGCTTGGCTTCAAAATACATTTGCAATGGGTAAAACTACTAGGGAGCTTGAATCGGAAAGAACCCAAGTTTGCTATAGAATTTACTGGAAGGTTCAGTAACATCCTTGTTTGGGCAGATGTGGATATCCAGGAATATGGACAGATCCCTTATGGGACGGGAGTTCAGCTCCATCAGGCAGATGACAGTGCAGATCCATTCAGAAAAAGTAGAAAAGTAGCAAACTGGAATGGAGAGGGGGATGCTGTCTTAGCCTCTCCTTTTATGAGATAAGCTCAAGAAGCGTTAGATGAGACAGGGCAAGGGAGCAGAGATGGACATTAGGACAGGCCATGTGCTGACTCCATGACAACATCTTGGGACTACCTTTCCCATAATTTTTAACACTTTTGATGGAAGTTTCTGAGAGTGCTTGGTATGCCTTAAGGTGGACCTGCTTAGCACTGGGCTATCTAGGCAGACTTGGTACAGGGATTATATGGGACTTCAGGTGAATATATCTGGTGAATACAAGAAGTTATGGTGCCCTGAATGTTGGAGACAGTGGCTGAAGGGCCTCTCAATCCTATTGTTTGTTTTTAATTTTTATGTTTTCCTAAGAAAGCCTAATCTTAACAAGAAAATTGCATCCTTCAGGTACACTCACAATTGAGTTTTGAAAACTGATTTCACTCCCACCCATAATTATATTCTATTAACTATCTTGATTGAGTCTTTGTTGTCCTTAGATGCCAATCAAATATGTCCCTGAGACATGGCCATCATGTGCTCCCATGCATGGTGGAGGAAAATGCTCTCTGGACCTGTGCTACGTACATAATATTTAAAGATCAGGCTAAGATGATATGTAGGGCTTTCATTGATTGAGATTTGGAAATAGACCATCAAGATCTTTCCGTAGTCTGTAGAATGAATCTGGAAGATTCACTAAAACCTGTATGGCACTTTAGCAACACACAATCCTCCAGGGAGATTAGTGATGACTGCTCGAGAGGTTCAATGCTTTAGAATCAAATCTGTGTCTCCCATATGAGAAGTGGGAATTGTACCATTGAACCAGAGCAGGCTCTCTTTCAAATCCTGTGATTGAGTTCATAATATTCCATTTGCCTGGAATGCATTTCCTTTTCCTCCTTCTTACTCTCCCACCTTTTTTGGGAAGAAGTTCAGACCAAAATAGGTATTAGATCATCCAGGAGCCTGCACAGAGCTCTTTAAACTTCAGAATCACACCAAATAATAATCTTTAATTCCATTCCTTTATTATTTTAATATTCATTAATATTTCATTACTTTATTTATATAACTTATTGGTTCCAGTGCTTCATCAGCTTATTGAAACATTCCAACTGGTATTCCACATATTCTATAATAATCTTGTTTTTGGCTAATGGTTCCAATGAAACTTGAGCTTCTTCCTTCAGTGTCTTTTGTTTATGCTTATAGGCTACTTTTTAAAATAGTGAATTGCTGATTACGTCTCTTTGGTAGAGTGATTCTATGTGTTCTTTTTTTCTTCTATGGATGCTTCCTGCATCATTCAGTAATTTTCAAATAGAATCTTTCAATATGCAACTCAAGGCTTGTATTTTATCTTTAGTACTCTCATCTTAATATACTCTAGGCATGTTCTTCCTTTTGAGCTTTCTAACTTTAGGATTTGCATATTTTATTATAATATTTTACTTTATCTTCTGAGTAGCCCTTTGAAATACTCAATTCAACTCTTTGATGTCATCATTTTTTGCATTTATCTTAACTACTCTATAATAAAAAGCAGTTTTCAGAGTTTCTTCTGATATTCACACTGACATTTCCTTTCTTTCTTATCTTTTTAATGACCTAGTACTTTCTTTATGTATGATCTTATTGATCTCATTTATAGCTCATCAGGTCTGCTGCCATTAGGGTTAACTGAGTCACATCTGTTCTTGAAATGTTCTCAATACTAAGTTGGAATCGATTTAAGGTTGTATTTTGGCTTTCATGGAGTAGTTTTAATTTTTTTCACCTTCCACCAAAACTTACATATGAATAATTGATGGTCTGTTCCACAGTCAGTCCCTAGCATGTTTACAGTTGCAGATATTGAGTTTTTCCAGTTTCTCTTCCAACAGATGTTGTCAATTTGAGTCCTGTGTATCACAACCACAGAAGTCCACATGTATTGTTGCTCTTGGTGTATTGAAAAAAAGGTATTCATGATGAAGACATTTGTCTTGCAAGATTATATTATGCTATCTCCAGCATTGCTGCTATCACCAAAATAATATTTTTCAACTACCGTTCCTTTCCCTTTGTTTCTAATTTTTGTATTTCAATCATTGACAATTGTCAATTATTACATGCTTGATTAATTTCAGACTGAAGATGTTGGTAGAATTCTTCAATTTCTCCATCACTTACTTTAGTGGTGGCTTTGTAAACTTGAATAATAATTATATTGACGATTTCTTTGCATGCACATAGATATTATTCTATAACAGATAATATTATACTTCAAGACAAATCTTAAAATATCTCTCTTGACAGTGAATATAACAGCATTCCTTTAAATCTGTCATTCTTGCTGTAATGAACCATGATTTCCTGGTTCAAAATGCCAATAGCCGTCAATTTCAGCTAACACCTTAAACATCAATCTTTATGAGTTTCATTTCATTTTTGACAACTTCCAATTATCTTAAATTTCTATTTGTACATTCGACGTTCCAACTAATAATTAAGGTTTGCAGCTGTTTCCCCTCATTTGAAGTCATGCTCCATCAACAAAGATAGGTCCTGAAGGTTATTTTAAGTGCCTTCTAATCCAAGAGACTCATCTTCTGGAAATATCTCTGACAATGTTCTGCTTCTGTTCATGAGCTTCTTGGTGTCTGACAGTGTTTCCAGGCTATTCATAAAATTTTCAACGGAGTAGAAAGCTATATTTCTTCTTTGTAGTCTGTTTTTTGTCTGCAAGCTCTGCCTAAATTTGTTCAGTTTAGGTGACTCTGCTACTATTTGATATATCTGTACATACCCTCTAGCATCACAGTAGCACACAAAACACCACAGTAAGACAAATTGACAGAGAAGTGGTGGGTGACATGATTTTTGAAGACATACATCTACCCTCTGGAGCTTCTGCAATCACTACCAGAAGAGCTTCCCTTAAGTACCTTCGAAACCTTTAGCTTGAGACCCAGAATAAAAACACATATGGGATATTTTAATATATTCCCAGTGAAGAATAAAATTTAATCAGACACACAGTTGGTACGTAAATGTCCAGATCAGCCATTAGACCCACTGATCTTTGTCCCTATGGAAGACAAAATGTTACTGAGTTCTAGTTGGTTTCTTACACAACATGACAGTGACAAGAGATGGCTATCAACACTGTTCCCTATGATGTGATCGATAGAGGTAGTTGTATATGATTATAAAAACAATTATAATTAGTATTGTTATGTCTATTTTATTATGCGGTTTTCTTTGTTTTTCATCAGTTGAGACTATGCACAGCCAGACTATATTAATTCAACATTATCTACATGCATTATTAAGTGATGTTGATTATATTTTGAAGTTGTGCAAACATTCTGCCCTTTTGAATTTCTTTCCATATTGTCACACACTTACGCCAAAATCTATATTTTGATTTGCTATAGTTAAATTGATCCTACGTAGACAACCCGTGAAAGAGCATTATGTTGTGAGAAGTAAAGATGGTATCAAGGTAGAATCACCCACCTTGTATTCCTGTTGCTAAACCAGAAAATTAAGAGTCAAGGAGGCCAATTCTGGAAGACTGGGTCTGGTTCAGACTTACCTCTGTAATTTTCATCCACAGAGTGATTTGAGACGATGCTCATCTGCTGTAAGTACACTGTGTCCGCCCACGCACTCTGCTAATCCCTCACCAGGCTCAGCAGGATGGTGTTCATTACCCCTTCATCTACCCAAAATCTGAGACCCATGTCATGCAGTACTTTTCTCAAGCTGCTGTCAAAAGGTGGTCTTAATCTCAGGCTCTCAGAAGTATCTACAAGGGTATTGAAGACCCTTTACTGAGCTTCCATCTCTGCTATCTTCCCTGCTTCTGCCATCTTGGGTGTTGCTTCTCACCTCCCCAGTCAGGAGGCAGTGACTACATCATCCATCCCCCATCCTTCTCTCCCCAGATCTGTGGTTGACAGTGTGGGTAATTATGGTAGTCATGTACTTAATGCCAATTTCATGACTGAGAGTGTAGGGGTGGAGTCTAGCCTGTCAATCTGGAGATAGCCAATGAACTCTCTGTGTTGGCATGACTTCTCCTGAGAATTCTGGGAAATCTCACAGTATTTCTCAATTGGAGAAGAAAGACTTGACTCAGTCTTCCAAACAACGAACTACTGACAAGACGAGATGACAACATGCTGATGGATCCTGATTCCCAGAGACAGGAGGAGTCAGAGGAGAAGCCTCATGGGCTTGCCATGATGGAACCAAGCCTCTGGGGCTGGAGAAGCCACTTGGAGACTCCTGCCAGTGCTGAGATGCTTGGGAGGCCATGGGTAGACTCCTGCCAGTGCTGAGATGCTTCTATCATAAGGTGATCAGACACCCTGCTTTTTAACAATTTATCAACATCCCATGAGATTTTAAAATTAAAATAAATATATTACAATACAACTTTTGCGTTCTATGAAAATTTTGTTGCTCCATATAGACCAAATTTTTAATCAAGAATCCCTATCCCCCCATTACCCTGTCAGTAGTGTCCCACTTAAAATTTGGTCTCTTTATTCTATCGCCAATGGATAGTGCTGATGAACCTTGAGTCCTGGAAATGAGGAGCAACAGTGCCAGCACTGTAATCCTTCACCACCACTGGATACACAAGACTCTGCATCCACTGGCCTGTGATTGTCCTGATGTCATTGCATGTGTTTCGTGAGTTGGAAGGAGAGTTTAGGGGTTACTATCGGACAGCTGAGGTAATATCAGGCTTAAGACCTTGGACTGGATTGTGTGGGGATGTTTTCTCAATGTTAAATTCCTCTTGTATATAAACCTTTCCTTTATATCCATATGCATGTCTATGAACTTATTTCTCGAGTCTATCTGGACTAACACAGTAATGGTAGATAATTAGACACTAATTTGCAGAAATTGGAGAGCTCCTCTAATATTTCCCTGTGACAGAATGCAGATTCCCGGAGAACAACCTGCAGGGCTGTGCAAGAGAGAGCTGGAGGAGACACAGGAGTAGAACTAAGGGAGACTTTAGATCAAGGTGGCCACAAACCTACATTATTTTTCTGACCTCTCTTCCCCAGGGGACAGAGAGGCACAGCCCAAAAGCAGGGCACCCCACAAACTCATTAGAGAAAGAAAAAAAAAATAGATGCTTTCCATTTCAGGCTGTGTTCCATTGTGTAACTTTACATGTAAGCCACCAGACATCTGACCATTAGCATAGCAGTAACATAACAAAACATAATCCCCAGAGCACAGCCTAGGATTTTAGCTTAACAAAACAGAAAAACCCAATAGGTAAAGCCTAAGCCTAGGGCAAAAACTGGCTCTTCCCCTTTTGGGTTTCAAAGAACCTCTTTAAAAAACTGCAACTTGTGGCCAGAGAGTCCAGACCAGAGCCCACCCTAGCCTAGTGGCATATCTACAGTTGCCAGCCTAAACCCACCCTCTGTGGTCCCTCACTACCACTGGCCAGTGTGTCACCACAACACTTTCTCTATAAAGCCTCTGACCCACTGCCGTAGCAGGTTAAAGGTAGTCCTCAAAATCACCCTTACCAGTCACACAGAGAAAGCGCTCAGGGTCCTTCTATCTCCCAGGAACATGGCACCGAGTTTTTCCAAAATGAGACACACAGACAACAACATACTTTAAAAACAAAACAAAACATAAAACAAACACAACAACAGAAAAAACTATCAATAAGAAAAACAAGATGTGGGCTGAGCCCCAGTGACGTAGTGGTTGAGTGTGGGACGGCAGCCCCTTGGCTTGGCAGTTCAAATCCAGCAGCAGCTCTCCAGGAGCAAGGCTGAGTAGCTCCCATGACCTTCAGAAGACAGTGATGCACTCCCCCCCCCCCACAAAGAAAAGAAAAACAAGATGCAACAGTGGAGGAAATCATAAATCTAACGACACTCACAGAAGAGTCAGATATTGATTTGCTACCAAAAAAACCCTTCAGAATACTGCTTGGAATAATATAGGATATGAGTGAATCAACATATTATAAGGACACAGTGAAAAAGGAGATGAAGTCCATGCATCAAAGAGAAATACAAGAACTAATTGGAGTGAGATAACAGAAGCAAAACAACAGACTACAGGAGTAAGAAAATCAGACTAGTGATCTCACAATCAGGCAGACTTTAACAAATGGCAAGATGGTCAAATAAGATAATCAAAGAGGCTGACAAAAACCTGAGAACAATGACATGCTATGAAGCAGAACAATAATGGAATAATTAGTCTTCAAGGACAAGATACAATGAAAATGTCAACAACTAAATTAGTGAGAGGATTCTGGAAGCAAACTTCCTCACTTTAATGAATGAGGAGCAGACAGACATTTGAACCGAGTGGAAGCAGAGAGGATACCAGTTAGACTCAACTCCAGGAAGAACTCACTAAGGTACCAAGTAGGTATGTTATCCAAGTTCAGTGGAAAAGAGAAAACCTGAAGAGTAACAAGAAATAAGAATGCGGTCACATACAATGGTGTTCATGCAGAATATGCTCAGACCTATCAGCAGATACACTGAAGATGAGAAGAGAGTGGAATAGCATCTTCCGCAAGCTGAAAGAAAAAATGCCAACCAGGGAATCCTCTACCCTGCGAAATTTTCTAATAAAATAGGTGGTGAGGTAAGAGTCTTCCTAGATAAGAAGAAACTAAAACAATATACCATACGACACTAAACCTTGGGGAAAATCTTTGCTGACTCAGAAGACCAACATTCGCCAAGCACAAACAGGAGCCCGCTATACAGAACAACTCCATTCAGAAGTCAATGTTCTGAAAAAAGCTCTCAAGATCTCTAGTTAACATTGTCTCAGAGGGAAAAAAAAAGGCGAGAATGAAATGCCCACATAAACAAAGCACACTGATATGAAGGAAGACAGCAGAACCCCCAGCATAAAATTGGAGACAACCTAAATTTCTTTCTCTAGACCATCGGATTAGAAAACATTGGCACACATACACAATAGAATACTACGCATCACTAGAAAGCACTGATGATCGCATGAAGCACATTGTCTCTTGGGAAGAATTGGAGGAAATTATACCAGGCCTAGTTAGGCAATCACAAAAGGAGAAGTACATTAACCCACTGAAGTAAGTGTAATCAGTACAGTAGGTGCAGAAGAACATCTGCTTATCTCACTTTATACTGGTTGAAGTACAGGTAATCATGGGGGAACAGGCTAAACCCAAGGATGTGCATACCATTCCAACACAAAGATGGGGAAAAGAATGGGGGGAGTATAAAAGGGGAGGGAAAAAAGAGGGAGATGATGGCATTGGGGGAGTAGGACAATAACCCACCCAGGGGGAGAGTATTGGTTATGTTTCCTCAGAATTGGGAGTGCACATGTGGACCCCATTGTAATATACCAAACCTTGGGGACATTGTAACCTAATGGAATAACTCACGAAAAGAGAAGGTTACAGGGACAGCCCCAATCAGAACCCAAATGACCATCTCCCTAGAAGTATGCATTTCTGATGACAGCACTAAACCTGCAGGTTGTCCACATGGCCAGCCATGCCCACATGGCAGTAAACCCAAGGAGGAAAAAGTAAGAATAAGGACTTAGTTCCCACACTGGCACACAAACCCCAAGGACTACATCCCTGCACAGAGCTGCCACAACACAGTGGGGACTCTAGGACTGACAACAGCTAGAGACATTATGTACACTTGCTGGAGCATAGCTTGACAGAGGACAGTACTGGGGACACACCGCAGGGAGTGAGCCAGTTCTGACCACCCTCCTCCCCCACTACACCAACACACAGTGGGGTGAATCAAAAAGGTAGCATACTAGGTCAGCAACAGAAGCAAAGCCACAAAACCCCCGAGGAGCCCTCAAAATAGACTTCAGCCTAGGAGGGGCAGTTTCCTGATCCTCCCAAGACCCAGTGGAGAAAGGGTGTGGTAAGCAAAGAATGCCACAGACAGAGGAACAACTAGGGAATTAAAATAAACAACTAGGAGGACATAGAAATCCTGGGAATCTTGCAGCAACAGAAATCTAGCCGAGAGGAATTACTCAGAAGCAGAAGAAGGGTGAGCGTGATGGTGGGACAGGAGGAAGGTCGAAGAAAACAGAGGAAAGATCTAGGAAGCAAAGTTTTGAATAGCAGTATAAACAAAGGTGTAAACCTATGAGATATTGGCCTGTGTACACATATTTATAAGACAATACATTGAGGAAGTAGATGGCATTTGAGCCTCTGCTCAAGCCCTATTTTAATGCAAGAACACTTTGTTCCAACAATCTGGCACTATGTAATGCTTAAGCTTCTGACACAACTGCTGAAGACAAAGTGGTTGCATATGCAAATATGGTGAGGAAAGCTGATGGTGCCCGGCTATCAAAAGATACAGAGTTTAGTCTCTTAAAGGCTTGAAGGTAAATAAGCAGCCATCTAGTTCACATGGAAGAAGCACACTGGTCAGTGGGATCATGGGGTATGACAGGATCAGGGAACAGGCATCAGAAAACCATAGCCAACCAAACAACCAAAACATATTGTTTAGAATGATGGGGGTGGGAGTTGAGAACTCAAACTCATCTGTAGACAATAGGACATCCAACCAGGATGCAGTATAGCACTAATGAAAACACAATATTCCTTTGGTTCCTTGAGTGTGACCAGACATCTTTGAGTATTTTACATCTTCACAACAAGAAACATTTATTGTACTGAAATAATGAAATTCTACAGCTATAAAATAGTAGCATATTTGTCATTACCAGAATTTAACTTGTTTCCCTGAAAGAGACCAGTGTTAAATTTTACTTAGTATAGTTTCAAGTTTGATGAGCTCTTAATTATTTTTTATATTACTCCTAAAACTTGATGAGTAATTCAAAATAGCAAGCATCGTTAAATGACAGTTATTGTTTCCTAATTCATGAGACTCAGAAAAGAACACTGAAAAGATAACCAACATGCTAAAACAAGATGTAATTTCACTTTGCTCACACATGATTGGTACAGAAAACATGTGTCCTTATAAAGCAAAAGGAAAATAATAGAAAGGAAAGTTCTCCACCTTTAGAGTCTATTGGACTTACAAATATTTTCAGACTGAAGATGGAAGTTCATGAGACAGTACAGCTTTGTTTTAAATATTTAACCCACTGTATGAGTTAATCATAAAATGTCAAAGCTTATAACCACTGTTTTTTGTCTTCTGGGAGAGATTTCAAACTCAAAACTTCCCATTCCTATTTCACCTTGAACAAAGATGATGACAAAATATTATACATTCCAAGTCAAAGCATCGGAGCAAAGAACAGAAATAGAATATCATTCATATGGAATATAAGGCTTTTTAAAATATTGGGTCTACCGTGCAACAGACCTTAGATATGCTTGCTGATGAATTTGGGAAGGTCTAGGGTGAAAAGACTAGATAAATGAGAAGACAGTGGACTCTTTATGAAGAATATGTTTAAGCAGACAATTTTTTGTAAAAGAAGCATTCTTCTTCTAGAAGCTGCAGCTATTATGTGATGTGTAAAAAGTCGGAAATCAATAACCAGAATACTTATCATTGATTGTACAAAAGCTCTCAATATTTTAGTGAAGGAGTAGGGACTTTATGGTACATTTTAGTGTTTGATTTATGATGTCTTGTGTTCCCTGAACAATTTTATCTTGTAGATGATGATGCACTCTTCGCATCATATCAGAATCTATCAGTAATAATGTTCCTCCACCTCTGGTCAGGTCACTCATATTCAATGTCTGGGTTAAATCTTTAAAATAGTTTAAAATGAATGATAGGAAATAAAGCGTGAGTCGGATGGTCTGAAAGAGGGGGGCTATGTGAGTTTTAAAGACATTACTAAAACCAAACTCACTGCCAATGCGTTGTTTCTGATTCATAGTGAATCTGTCAGTTTCCGGGCTGTATATTTTCATTCAAGATGAAAGTCTCACTTTTCTCCAGATGACTCGCAGGTGGGTTCAAACCTCCTCCTGTAGTTAGGGTCTCATTTGTAACCCACTCTGCCACTGGAGCGCCTTTTAAAGACAATGGGACTTCAACTATGAACACCTAGAAACTAAAGAGCTAAAAATGTAAGAAGAAACAAGATATTTTTTTCAATAATAAGAAAAAGTCACAAGAAAATGTTTGTACCTGCTCTGCTGGTGCTGTTTAGTAAGCAAAGGGCTGCTAACTACAAAGTGTACAGTTCAAATACATCAGCTGCTCCAGGGGAGAAACACGAGGCTTTTCCTGTAAAGATTTACAAAGACTTGCTTACCCCATACAGGCTTGTTATGAGTCAGAATCCACTTGATAGTCTTGGTTTGGGTTTGGGATTTTGGTTTCTCACCAAGGTATTCCTGCTAAAAGAGTTTGCTTCAAGCCAATTTTCCCGACTTCATCTTCCTCAATCTAGCATGAGCCTCTCAGACACAAACTCTTAGACATAACTTCCTCTAGCTAGGTGAAGAGTCTTTCTCACCTGACCACCAATCTCTTTCATGTATTTTTCTGATATAGATTTTAGATTACAAAAGACCTATAAGCTGGTGGACCCAGGTTTTAATGTTTCACCAGTTTTCAGAAATAACTTTCTTTCCTTTTTATTTATTTTTTTGGGGGAGGCATCACTGCCTCTGGTGGTCGCGGGAGCTACCCAGTCTTGCTCCTGAGAGCCATCGATTGGATTTGAACCGCCAAGCCTGCGGGCCGCAGTCCCGCATTCAACCACTAATGCCACCAGGGCTCAGCCTGCAGAAATAACTTTAAAAGTTAAACAATCCATAAACATGTATCAGAATTATTAAGGATAAAAATAACAAAACACAGCTAACTACTAGAATTGCTGTGCTACTCTTGTGGCATAGTCACTATGAACTGTGATCTGTAAGGTTGGAAATTTTAAACCAATTTTCACAAGGCTGTAAAACAGGGCTTTCCACTCAGAGGGAGATCAGAGGGGGCAAGACAGGGTTTTCTAGTCCTATAAACAGTGACAGCCTTAGAAACTCACAGGGGCACTGTTCCCCTCTTCTTTAGCGTCACTATGGGTCGACATCAATTGATGACAGGGAGTTTGGTTTGGTTTTAGGTCAGCAAATTTGGCTAAACAGAACAACTTTTGCAAACAAGCCCATTTAGCTAAGCAATGCGACCTGAGACCTTAAGTGACAGGCTGAGGCAGTTACATGATATGGTGTCACTTTGGGTTTTGAGAGGATTAAGAGTGAAGGGGTGGAGTCTAGTCTGCCAATGGGGTCATAGCCAATGAGGCCTCTGTGTGGGTTTGCCTTCCCTTGAGGGATCCTGGAAATTCCTGGATCTCCTCCTTGGACATCGGCAAGACTCTCTCTCTCAGCTCACTCCCTAAGAGATCCTCTATTGGCAAGATACATGCCACCACACCCTAGGAGCTGGAGAAGCCACATGGACCAACTGTGATGCAAACACACCTCTGAAGCCACAGAAGTCACATAGAGACAGCTGCCAGCACTGAGACGCTTACACTGACACTGGGTCCACAAGATTTTCAACCCACTGACCTGTGACCTTCTTGCATTTAGCATCAGTTCATGTATTTAATGAATGTGAAGAGGACTTCATAGATTGGTATGTCACATGGACTAATATTGGATTTAGGACTTAATCTGGACTGGGCTGGAATATTTTCTCAATATTCAACTGCTCTTATATATAAATCTCTTTCTTATATACATATGAGTGTGCCCCTGAATTTGTTTCTTTAGTCTACCCAGACTAACACAATTGTTTTGTTACTAAGCACAAAGATTTCATTTTTGAAGATCTGTAGTGTACTATAAGCTTAGATGAGGGGTTATTTTCTAAATGGAGAGGAATAAGTCAGACCAGGAAACTTGCATTATACTCGTAAGAGATCTCACTTCTGTTCATAATAAGACTTGAATTTAAATAGCAACTCCTCCATCTCCTGTTGGAAAGGTTGAGTCCAGGAAATACAGTGGCTGAGTCTTATCCCAACCATTATCTCACCATTCCCCTGCCTTCAAATAAAAGCTAGCTCAGAGTGACATTACAGGACTTTATCTGTGGGTTTTAGAGACTGTACTCCTTTTAGAGGAGTGGAAAACCTCTTTCTCCCACTTAGTGACTGGTAGTTTCAAACTGCTGACCATGTGATTTGAAGTCCAATGTATAATATACGAAGTCACCCGAGCTTCTCTATCCTAACTCCAACATTGTAAAATTGATATTTCCATTAAATGAGATGAGTCTTTCTCTATTTTCCGGTGCGCTCTGAAGAGGAGAACGCGGTCTACAGTGAGCAGAAAAGTAGGACCATCTCTCTCCTCCTTCATTCAGAGAATTCCAGTTTAATGTTGGAAAGTTCATAGAGAAATTCTATTACCTTAACATTTCCTTTTCTCACTCACTTTTTTTTTGATGCCCTCTCACAGTTCCCGAATGCATACTCATTATCTTTTCTGGTCAGCACTTTTGTTTCCTTAACTGGAGGCCATTGTGGCCTACTCAGAATAAATTCATCTGCTTCTTATTTTATTAAGGACCTCCTCCTGCCAGAGCTTCAGGAGCCCTGGTGGCAGGGTCTGGGGAGTTCAGCCTTGAGAGTGAAAAATGAGGCTGTCTGTTTTCATAAAAATTTACAGTGTTGGACAACCCGACACAGTTTTGCTATGAATCAGAATTGACTTATTGGCAGTGCACTTGGGTTTGCAGGTCACAGTTTAAACTGCAGAGCCTCTGAGTATATCCATCTCGATACACCGCTCTCTGTTTCTTGGCTGTTCTCTGCATTGTGCCCGACTTCACAGGTGGCTGTCTCTGCAGCTATTTTGCCGTTCCAGCTTTCTGCCCTTAAGCATTTCTTTGTTTCAGAGAAACTCAATTTAAAAAATGGCCCCATGCTCTGAGAGTTTACACATCTTTCTAAAAGGTATCAGGTACTAAATAATGAGTGTGCGAAAACCTAGCATGGCAACCAAATTACCTAGCAACCTGCTCCCTAATGAGTCTGAGTGTTTTCATGCCATTTAAATGCATTAAAAATGTCAATTTCCTGGTCTTTCAAGAGTAAGTGAAAATTCTAACCACTTATTTTAAATATTATTTAAATCTCATACAGGACATGTTCTTCTTTACAAAACACAAGTTTTGGGTCACTCTTGGAATGGGCATCATACAATACCTAGCCTACTTACCAAGAAAAAGAACAGCTAAGATATGGGATTAAGAAAATAGAAGAGAATGCTGATCTTAGGTTAGAAAAGACATGTACAGAATTATGTGTTAAGATGGTGGTGAGCTCATGTATTCAGAATGTGTTTTCCCTTGGATACCACTCAACCTCATATTCTTGGTTTTAGAATTCAATGAAAATAGGCACATGTTAATGAAATCTCTTAATGCCAGAAGGAATGGAATTGCTTTGAAGCCATTAAAATAGCAATTGGTAAATTAGAACTGAGTAAGATGACATGGTGGCTATATTCCTTGAATTGTATTCCAAATTATTCTCCTTTGTGGATATTAATAGCTCTTCATAAATTGCTATTTCCCCCCCTCATGTCCCAAAGAGAGACATAGCTCACAATCTCCTGTGTGGTTTCTCTTCATTTCCAACTCTCCTTTAAATTGAGAAAATTGTGAAAGTTACCGTTGCATGAAAGTTGTATTGAAATCCACATTTTATAGTTCTTTTAAAGACACGATCATCACATGTTTTAGTGAAAGGATAAGCATTTATCTCCTCCAACTCCAAAGACCTCAATGTCCTGAGCAGGAAGATCCCTTTTTCCTATTGTGATTGGTTTCTCTTTGAGGCTTTATCCCCAATCCAACAGGTGAATCCATTTAAATTGAACTCTATTTTAGTCTTTATGCCAAAATTTCCAGATCATATTTCTTTTCAGTTATTTGCCCTATTTTTGGACAACCTTACTGGCATTGTTTGCTACTGTGTATTTTTATTGTCTTCCACCAAATTCCTCCTGCCAGATAATATGATTTGTCATTCCTTGTAAGCATAATATCATGCTAAGAATTCAATGAACAGAAAATACTATATTTTTTTGGGGGGGGCATCACTGCCTCTGGTGGTCGTGGGCGCTACCCAGTGCGGCTCCTGAGAGCTGCCGCTGGATTTGAACCGCCAAGCCCGCGGGCTGCAGTTCTGCACTCAACCACTTACGCCACCGGGGCTCAGCCCCAGAAAATACTATAAAACACAGAGGGTAAATATCATTTGTCTACTTGCAGATCAATCTAGACATTACTCACTGGGTTAGACTGGGTTGACTAGTAAAACAAATTCAGTGACCCTTTATGTGTGTAAGAAAGCATTTTATATTAAGAAGCAATTTTATGTCAGGAAAATATTCCAGCCCAGTCCAATTCAAGTTCATAAGTATAAAACTAGGCTGTAAGCCCCTCTTCAGATTCACACAGCCACAGGCAATGATGCAGCATTCAGGATGGTCACAGGTCAGTGGGTGAAAGGGTCTTGGGGATCCAATGGCAGTGGGTGCATATCCCAGGGCGCAAGGAGGTCGCCTTGTGGCTTGTCAACAAGAAGGTGGAGGCAGAGAGCAAGGGGGAGGTTCCCAGGACCCTCAGTAGGAGTTCATACCCACAAAGAGGCACCATCAGACTGTGACCTGATTGGCAGGCTAGACTCCAACTGTACATGTCAAGCTGATATGAAATGATATAACTACCATATTCAGTACCTCCAAGAAGCTTATCTTATTTTCTTATGTCTACTCTGTCTAAGAAAGAGTCCTGATAGTGCTGTTGGGTAAAGGCTGGACTGCCACCTGCAAGGTCAATGGTTCAAAACAACTGATCTTTGGGAGAATGATGAGGTTGTCTATTTTTGGAAAAATTCTGTAAACTTGGAAACCTTATTTGAGTTGCTATGTGCTGATGGCACTGATCTGAATTATCTACCACCTGCCTTCCAACATTTGCAAGATCAAAACCTTTGGAGTAGGTATATTTTCTGGTCTGAATTCAGATGTTCCCTGATTCTTAGTGCTTTCTTTATTGTAATGATTTATGGGTCTATTTTCAATGCCCTATTTATGTACTTCTACCTGTACGCTTTTCTCTAGGGATGATTTAAAGGCAGATAGGACCAAACATCTTTAAATTCAGCAGAATTTTCTCCTCTACAGATAAAATTTAGGCTATTTTCCACAAGTTTCTTTCTCTTCTAGGATGCTTATTCTTTGCAAAAGACCACACCTTCTTCGAGCCGGAATCGAACCAGCAACCTAAGGATGTCCACACCAGATAGCCTACAGTCCTCCGCTCTACCAGCTGAGCTATTGAAGGGAGGTTAGGGTGCTTATTCTTAATGAATATATATATTTTTTTGGTATCACAGCTCTCTGGTGGTGGGAGTAGGAGGCCCAGCCCCACTGCCGGAATTGAACCTCCGTCCCAGTGGGCCGCAGTTCTGCGCACAACCACTACGCCACCAGGGCTCAGCCCTTAATGAACATTTTAAAAAGCAGTCTTCTACCCATTTGCAGCAATATCACCTAGTGCTTTTTAAAAAATTCAAATTACTGGATGCCTTCCATTAGATCTGTTGAAACTAAATTTTAGGGAGTAGATCAGATAATTTTTTTTGGCATCACTGCCCTCTGGTGGGAGTGGGAGACCCAGCATTGCTCCTGGAGAGCTGCTGCTGGATTTGAACTGCCAGGCCAGTGGGCAACAGTCCCACACTCAACCACCACGTCACCGGGGCTCAGTTTAGATCAGAGAATTTTAATAGTTAAAAGCTTTCCAGGTGGTTCCTGGACACATTAGAAGGTGATAAGTACCACAATAAATGGCACCATTAGCCACCCAATTGCTCATGTCAAAACCCTGGCAGTCATTCTGGACAACTTTATATCTCTCACCCTCCCCACATTGAATCAATAACCTAATCTACACATTTACTGCTTAGGGATGCCATGATTATAAGCAATACACTCTGAGAAAGTGATTTATAGTCTGATTAGGTAGGACATCGAAGCATTAAATTAATTAATTCCTGTGTGCAATTTTCACTCTTCCAACAAACCTTAAAGATAAATAGTCCTTAGGGAATAAGATACAAGGTGGTTTGTACAGGGCGCTAAATCAAAGCATACGTGATGACTAATGCACCACAGTCCCTTGTACCTTCCAGATTTCTAGCTTCCCCTGCTCACAATTTCCTGTTTATTAACCTGAGCCAGAAAGTAGACACTGTCACCTTCTTAGATTATATCTTGGGAAAAACACACTCCACACAAAGTTACTTCAAAATGTATCACTATAAGATAGTTTAAGTTTTTATTAAACAAAAATGTCAAAATGTGAACCCACTGAATCTTTGCATAGCCTCTGTCCAGTCAATACAATGGTGAAGGTGGTCCTTTTAACTCTCAAACTCTTCATCCCTAATTCTGTGTTCTTCAATGCACACTATATAAAAATCACAGTTTCATTATTCTTAAGGACACAAATCCTGTTCCTTTTATATATTCATTACATTTAAGACAACAGAAAGAAGTTTGAAGGGGTAAGACCAGAACTTTAGGATGGATGTTGTTAGATTTTCTAATGAAACTCTCTTTGGACAGCCTTGTTACACAGTGATTCTCAACCTTTCTAAAGCCGCAAGCTATTAATATAGTTCCTCATGCTATGGTGACCCCTCCCCACCAACCATAAAATTATTTTCGTTGCTACTTCATCACTATATTTTTGCTACTGTTATGAATCAGGCAACGCCTGAGAAAGGGTTGTTGAACCTCCAAAAGGGTTGTCACCACAGGTTGAGAACTGCTGTAAAATTTGTTTACCTTGACACAACTTTTCTGGCTTTCTGATCACCAATGGGTCCCCCTCACACCCCCCTTAAAACTTCTTCATAATAAACCCCTATTATCATCCAGTATCCTTTAAAATTCTCTTTCTGGAATCTCAAAAGAACAGTGAACATAATTTATGAGCTGACCTCGTTGCCTTGAACCTAATTTTCCTAGCAGGTCACTTTTGAAGATCTTGTTTTTTAATTGAACCTTTTAAAGTTTTCTTATTTCAAAGGCACCCAAAAGAGATTAAAAGAAGTGTATTACTGAACTTGTCTGCAGTCTCCCTCTCCAAAGACCTGTTTTGTTTAGAATAAACCCATGCATGTATGATATTTCTACTTACCCTCATATTTTACTTTTAAATATTTAGGATCACAACATTAAATCATGTCTTCTACTTCTGCATAGTAGAAATTAATTTTCCAGAAGTTAAAAAGTTACCAAGACAGTTTTATTTTTGCTATGGAAGTAGACAGAGAACAAGAAATTTATGGATGCTTTTTCTTGTAATTATGTGTTGCATTTCAATTGTTTGAATTGCTTCCTGATAGAATCATTTCACAAGGGCCATTGTTATAGTTAATGCTTCAGAATATATTACTTGGTTTTCCTGAATCTACTTTTGCTACTTAAGAATCATAGCTTAATACCACATATTATTTTCATATAAATGGCCAACATTCATTTGTAAATTCTTAAATCAATTCCTCATCTGTGCTAAAAATGTAATAATAACTAGAAATTTTAAATGGATAGTTAGGAGTATTAAGACAAAAAAGAAAATCAACTGTAACTCAAGAAAATACATAAAGTTACCAACCAAACAAAACAATGAAGCAGGCTTGGATATGGAAAATAGCTGACAAATTTACAGTGGCCTTTTAGGAAAAGAGGAAGTAAATGCTTATTAAGCATAAATGTTCATGTGCCAAGAGGTGAGCACATGGGGCGAGTGAACTAGAAGAGAGGAACACTAGAACTTTATTTTAACTTTTATTTAGTTTTGGCAGAATTGCCATGGGCATTCCACTAATTAAATGATACCCCATGATAGCCAAGTTCACACATTTAAATGAGCATGTGTTGAGAATCATTGGTCAGTGTAAGTAACACTAGCTGCTTTATGGGTTCCTCATAATGAGGCTGCCAGCAGAAATGGGGCCAGCACACTTCCTTTTTCACAGACCGCAGGGGTAGGTAGAAGAAGAAAGACCTCTGTCTTCACTCTGGCGTGAGCTGTATCCTTTCAGCCAGATTGGGTCAATGTAGGTTCCATGGGCAGGTCCATAATAACAATCTTAGAAAAATACCAGATTGACGTAGGCTCTACCCCAGAAACTGACAGAGGCCATCACTTTCCTTGAGTCAGATGGGCCATGTGAGGAGAAGAGCAGGGATGGGGACTGGGTGGCAGTATCATGTTAAAAACAGAAACAACTTGAACACTTCTATATCTATTTTGCTGAGGAAAAATGGGACTGCTGAGGTCACAGGATTTGGAAGAAATGTTTTAGGAAGGGCATGTGGAAGAAGGTGAACACAGTGGAGTGTGATGTAAAAGGTGAGAGAAGTAACTACAGCCAGTGTTAGCAATCTATGGAAAATCATAGAGATGAGCGAACACTGGAAGGGCTAGGGAAAATGCAAGTGCTTTAGATCTGCATTGTCTGATATGGCAACTAAGAGCCAGATATGTTTTTTGATAATATGGGCATTGTCAATTTCACAAGTTGAAGGAAAAAAAGAATATATTGATTTAAAGGCAATATCTTATTTAAATTGATTCTACTTATTTAATGTTATGTGGGTACTATCTCTGTGGCTCATATTATCTTTCTGTTGAGTAGGGCTGGCTTAGATACACGGCAATGAAAAGTGCAAAAAGGGATAGGTAAAGAGAAGAAGTTGAAGTCTTGCATGAGAGCCAATTCATGTGGATCCTTGAATGCCATGCCATAGCTTTTAAATGTTGCCACTTTATTGATGTGAGTCACTGAAGGTCTCATGTATTTTTCTGCCACTTCATGACCGCCTTTGAAGAATGGATTGAGAGGGGTAAAACACTGGTCACGAGCCCCAGAGATAGTTGAAATAATTCAGTAAAGAAATGATGAGGCCTGAATAGATGGTAGTAGAGATGATGAATGAACCCATTCGAGAAGCATAAGGTCATAGGATCAGCAGAATTTTGAGACTGTTAGATGCTAGAAGGCAGAGAAGCAGAGTTGAGGGAGAATATAGTGAGGATCCCTTATTTCTGGCTTGGATATGTGGGTGGCTATGCTTATCAATATAAGGAATATATAAGAGTAGGCAAAATGGTGTATGGTAGGAAAGGGACACAAAATAAACCATAATGGGGGGAGGGGACAAAGATTGGAGATGTATGTCTTTGCTATGACCTGACCAAAATCACCTCTTTGACATATCATCAAAATGGAATGCGTTGGAGGAGCAGTGGGGTTGCTTCTCATGTCTATTCCTCTATCCTTTTCTCTTGATGGTCTGTGTGCTAAGTCATGGTCTTTCCTGATTTTAGGATTAGGCATGTTTTAACACCCCCCCCCCAATTATCTAATAATTTATCCATATAAGTGAAGAAGCGACCTAAACTTCTAAGACTTTATTAATAGTTTCAGTAGGCAGGTAATTTTTTTAGACTTTTAGACTATATTAAGACTTAAGCGATTTCTTTTTTCAGTGTTGTAAATACAGTTTCTCCTCATCACAGAAAAACATCTGGTCTGCTTCAATGTCCTTTTTGGTTGTTAGTTTCAAAATGGAATTGGAGCTGGCATCCTATAGTCATACATGCTTTCCCCCCACATTATGCCTGTACAATATTATGCTCTGCTCTATAGCTACCTATTGGAACCTTGTATCATGGTGGTTATGTGCTGGGCTGTAATCCACAAGGTCAGCAGTTTGAAACCACCAGCATCTCTGAGGAGGAAACCAAGACTTTTTTTGTTCCATGGACAGTTATTATAACAGAAACTTACAGGGACAGATCTACCTTGTCTTATAGGGTGCTATGAGTCAGTATGGACTCAATGGTAGTGAGGTGTTGTTTTTTGTCTGTTTTAGCTTTTGTAGCTACTTGTACTTGCATATATAAATTGGATTTTGTTTTCCTGGGGATGCATTGAAAGACAGAGAAGTTGCGTGCAGTTTTGCTTAGGACTCATCATTGATTTCTGTGGTAATTATCTAATCTGTTTTCCATTTGAGACTTAAGAGTGAATGGGGTGGTGGTTAACCTGTCAATCAGGTCTCAGCTTGATGACCTCCTTGTGGATGCTAAGGAGATAAATAGCTCACTGGAGGCAGGGCACCGGCTCACTCCCTGTGAGACCTTCCTGTGGAGAAGACACATGGACCTATCCTGGAGCTCTGGAGTTGGAGGAGTTATGTGGGGACCCTGCCAGGTCTGAGATGCTTATGATGCCACTGGAGTCACAAGACATTCCACTGACTATCCTGCGATCTTCCTGGATTCAGCATCATTGCATATGTTTTGTGAGTCTGAAGAGGACTTTATAGATTGAAATGGGTATTATGGGCAAATAATGGACTTATGTAGTTGATCTGAACTGGACTGGGGTGTTTTCTTAATTATACATTTCATTACGTGTACAATTGCTTTTTCTATAAAGCTCTTTCTTATGCACATGAGTGGCTATGAATTTGTCTAGTCTAGTACTAGACAGGTACTTTCAATAATTTCTCCAGTACCATAATTCAAATGCTTCACTTCTTTGGTCAACCTTAGTCAGTGCTCAACTTTCACATGCATATGAGATAATTGAAAATACCATGGCTTAGGTCAGATACACCTTAAAGTAAACTCCTCGCTTTTCAGCTGGTATTCTCAAAGTTGGGTTGACCATCATGACATGGATGAATAAAGCGGAAGCATTAAAACCTTTGGGATTTTCATTTGATGATGGGGCATGACTCAAACAGAGAAGAAACAGTTATAACAATAAACCAATAATTCTAAAATGGAAATACAAAGTATAAATCTGGACAAATTTAAGCCCATCAGAAATGAAATAGAAATCACAAAGGTTTCTATTCTAGGTGTTAGTGAATTGAAATTGACTGTTATTAACTATTTTGAATCAGAAAATCATATGCTTTACTATGGTGGGAATGATGCAATCTCCATAAAAGGCATGGTATTTACAGTAAAAATGGACACTTCAAGAGCTATTTCGAAATACAATGTTGTCTGTGATAAGATAATATCTACAGCCATTCTGGAAATTCAGTCAATATGATGATTATTTCAATTTATTCACCAAACACTAAACACTAAAGCTACTAATATCTTCAGTCTGAAATGTGTCAAACATGCATTGATAATTATTTGTGATTGAAATGAAAAGATTTGAAACAAAAATGAAGTAATAGTGTTGGAAAATATGGTTTTGGTAATAGAAATGAAGTTGGAGATCATATGATAGAATTTTGTAAGACTGAATCTATTCATAGCAAATATGTTTTTTTTTTCAAAAACAACCACAGTGACAATACACATGGATTTCTCTAGGTGGAATACACAGAAATCAAATTTACTACATCTGTAAGAAGAGATGATGAAGAAACTCAATATCAGCAGCTAAAAAGAGGTCAGGGTCTGATTATGGAAAAGATAATTGATTGTGCACTTGTTACTTATGCACTCATGTGCATAAGTTCAAGTTGAAGCTGAGGAAAATTAAAACAAGCCTGGGAGAGCCAAGATAGCACCTACAATATATCCAACCGGGATTTTGAGAATGTGCCAATAACAACATTTGACTCATTGAATTCTATTAACAGATGACCTGAAGAGCTGTAGGATGACATGAAGAAGATCATAGATGAAGCAAGCAAGAGGTCATTTAAAAAAACAGAAAGAAGAAAAGACAACATGGAGGTCAGAAGAGACTCTAAAACGTGTCCTCAAATATCATGTAGCTAAGACAACCAGGAGAAGCGATGAAGTCAAATTACTGCACAGAAAATTTCAATGGGCAACTTGAGAAGACAAGCTAAACTACTATCATGGACTAAGTAAAGACGTAGAGTTAGAAAAGAAAAAAAAAACATGCTCTTCATCACCTAAACTGAAAAAGCTCCAGGAAACAAAACAAAACAAGGCTGGTATTGCAATACTGAACTCATAGAGTTACAGTCAAAATGTTGAATGAAGCAGAAGTATCAAAAACAGGTGAAAAGAATACACAGAGTTATAGAAACAAAAAGAACCAATCTACACGTAACCATTTCAGGAGGTAGCATATGGGCACAATGAATGGTATTGAAGGAAGATGTCCAACTGCCCTGTGTAAGCCTAGAGCAAAGCTTCAAGAATTGATGAAATACCTATTGAAATGTTTTAAAAAGTTGAAGAAGCATTGAAAGCACTTAGTCAATATCAGAAAATTTGGAAGACAGTTACTTGATCAGCTGCTTGAAAGAGATACATGTTATATCAATTCCAAAGAATAGTAATCCAACAGAATGCTCAAAGACTAGAATAATATCCTGGATAATGCAAGTCAGCAACATTTGGAGGAAGATCATCCAACAATAGTTCAGGTCATCAGATGGCTCTGGGCTTAAAGCAGTGAATACCAACCAGCAGGAAGTTTACTTGTGTTTCATGGACGATGCTATTATCAACTGTGTGGATAATAGAAAACTATAGATAAGAATGGGATAAGAATGGTAATTCTAGAATGCTCCATTGTACTTGTAAGGAATTTGCACATGGATCAGGAGACACCTGTGGAAGCAGAGCAAGGGAATACTACAAATTTTAAAATCAGGAAAGGTGTGTGTCAAGGTTGTATACTTTCCCCATATTTATTTAATATGTATGCTGAACAAAGAATCAGAGAACTGGGATTATATGAAGGAGAGTGTGTCATCAGGATTAGAGGAAGACTTATTAACAACCTGCAATATGCAGATAACACAAGCTTCTTTGCTGAAAGAGAAGAATGGAAGTACTTGCTCACGACAGTGCTGGTAGGCTTCAAAATGGATTATGGCTCAATGTAAAGAAAAGAAACATTCCCAACTGGACCAATGGGTCACATCATGATTAATGGAGGACAGGTTGAAATGGTCAAGAACGTTGTTTTACTTGGATTAGAGATCAATGATCACGGAAGCAGCAGCCGCAGGATGGAGGGTTGTGTTTCATTGGATAAATCTGCTGCACAAGACCTCTTTTGAATATTGACAGACAAGGAGGCGCATGAAAGTGGAACATTTAATAAGGAAGACTATGGAAGAATGGATGTCTTTGAATTTGGGGGCTGGAGATGACTACTAAAAGTACTGCAAAAAGGACAAAACGATCTGTGTTAGAAGAAATAAGCCCAGATGGTGGGTGCAAGACTTCATTTTATATAGTTTGGACATAATGTCAGCAGAGACAGGCCCATGGAGAAGGACACCATGTTAGAGGAACTGTAAAGAGAGGGAGGCTCTTAAGAGAGAAATTGACATTATGGGTGCTACAATGGGCTCAGGCATAGTAATAATTGTGAATATGGTGAGCCACGTGCATTGTTTAGTTCCATATACAAGCTGAAGAACAACAAAGAAATCATGGGACTAAGCATCTAAAAATATGGATGGATTCTCCCTTGGAGCCAGCCAGAGGAACAGGGTGGTGAGAGCATGGCCTTGACAATGCACTGTGTTTGAAATTCCATCTGTCAGGACTGAAAGGAAATATACTTCTGAATTTTGCAAGCTATTCACTTTGTGGTATTTTGTTATGGCAGCCTTAGAAACTAAAACAAAGTTCAAAATGATTGTCCTTTAGTTAACTTAAAAATTGATTTATTTCTTCTGTTGCTGTTGAAATAATCTCAGGTCAATACAATCTTGCCCTTTTAATGTGATATTTTCTTTTGTCTAGAGCTTTGAGAAGATTTTATTTATCTTTGATTTTCTCAAAGTTTTCTGTGATTTTTCCCCATATCCCTGCATTTGACAGTCTGCCAACTTTTTAAGTCTGTAGAAAGTTCAACTTTTTTCTTTCCGACTCTGCCTTCTTCCTTCCTTCCTTCCTTTTCTCCTGTCACTCTAATCCTTTTTATCTCTGTCTTCCTTCCTCTCTTTTTATCTTCATCCCACCCTTTTCTTCTCATATTCTCCCTGCCTTTTTCCTTTCATTCTAGAAAATCAAGCTTCATTTAATCTTCAAATATTTTTTCCTATTTGCTTATTTCCCCTTTATTTTCCCTTTGAGTCTTAAAATTAAGAAGTTGATATTCATAGCTTTTTGTCTATTTATTTTTCCTCTTTTCTCAATCAGGGCTTCAATGGTCTCCTCCACTATTTAGTTCTTCAACAATACCCAAACAATTTTAAACCAATGTTTGCAAGTAATTCCCCAAACTCTCGATTTTCATAGCTGGTATTTCTCCTTAGACGTCTTCTGTGTTTTATTTTGCTCAATTACATTGACATTATGTTTATTTTGCTTCTTATGATTTTTTGCTCTGTTTTCCCTCTAATATCTCTGCCTCTGATGACATTTGCCATTTAGTTGGTTGTATTCCTTTGTCTTTTAGATCAACACAAAGGTAATTTGTTGAATGACAGACCCTTGTCTGTGGAAATTCTACTGAGTTTAAAGAAGCCAGAAATGTCCTAAGATGAAGAATTGCAGATAAGCACACTTGACCACTCTTCCTCCAAATCACAAAGCACTTCATGCAAGGATTACACTCTCAGAGACTTCACCCCAAAGCCATGACAGGGAACAAACCTTCTCCTGGTGGTTTGAACAATTTTTCAATAAAAGTGCCTTCTTAGTTTCCTCACACTGGCTAACCAGTCTGATGGACTAAGATGCTCTGTGGAAAGAACATCAATCTGAGAGAGGAAGGGAGAAGCGTGGGTGGCCCTGTGGGTGAGGCCAACCCTTCCAACTCACCAATCGCTCTGAGAGAGAAGGATGAGTGTGTCTGCGCCTGTAAAGGTTTAGTCCTTGGAATCCTAGGGAATAATTCTACTCTATAAGTCAAAGTTGGCTGGATGGCCATGAGTTTGAGGTAGGTAGATAGTGTAAACTGTGTGCACTCAACTACCAAAGATCGGTAGTTTCAACATATCCAGTGGAAGTACAGAAGAAAGATCTAGGAATATGCTATAAAGACTGTAGACAAGAAAATTCTATGGGGATAATGTAACTTATGGGATCAACTTAATGACTGTGGGTTATTGTGGTTTAAAGAAAAGAGGCAAGGAATTGAATGGCTCCCCTATTCAAGCTTTACTTCGTTGTTTCTGCTACACTCCTTATGAGGGCGTCTTTGTAACCCGATTCACTCCCTGCATACTGACCCTATATTCAAAACCACAAGCAGTCATCACAGATGGTTCTGAGGCAAAATCAGGATTCATATACCTTTTCCTAATTTTTTCTCTTTTCAGCCCACTGGCTAACTCCTGACTTAACCTCGGTTCCTCCTCTTTTCCTCACATAGCATTTCTCACTCTCTCCAAGTGTTTTTTTTTTTTTTACAGTTACCTCTACTATCTCTTGAGTTTTAAAAAGTTTCCTTTGGCAGTCCCTTCACCAGTCAATGAAGAAGTAGCTGGGAGTTAGTGTGAATTGTTTCTTGCAGGAAGACCAGAAACAAATACTAACTTTCAATTCACAGCATGTCCAGGTGGCATCTTACACTGTGTGACATCAAGAGGATAAGCAAGATTTCCATGTCTACCTGACCACGTCCAAAATCTATGTATTTTTACCTCTGTTGTACTATGTTTCTGGTAGGGTTTAGTTTAGACAAAATTCAATTTTCAGTAGCTTTGTTACAGAATTAAGCCTTTTTCTTATGCTTCTTTAGGGACTTAAGGAAAAGTCATTGGTATGAGCTCCAGGCAGCCTCCAGAGTGTGTCAAGGTTCCTGAAATTCTGAAAATGAGCAGCGACTATGATAAAAAGCGGCATTGCCCCTCTGTGGTTTTCTGTAAAGTAGATTCATCATTTGTTCGGCTGACCTTGAAACCTTTGTGCAACTGCTTTGCACAATTAGCAGACTCTAAATGTATATTCAGGTCACATCTGTGCCAAATTGTTTTATTTATGCTGACTGATTGTGGATTATGGCATAGCATCCCGACTTATTCAGAGTAAGTGGAGAGAGACTCTTAAGGACAAACAATGTGCCAGCTGTAGAAAGGTCGAGAAGACAGAAGAGGGTAATATTGCAAAACTCGATCATGTAAACTCTAAGAAGGATTTTTTTTTATTAAACCATAAAAAGGCATCTGTACCATCTTAAGATTGCAAAAGTTCAGGCTTATTAGGCACTGGCTGCATAATGAATTTTACATGCAGTCATCATAAAGTACTCCTCCACCTGCCAAGTTTCTGAGGAGGAACCTTTCGTGAATTCCTTACCTAGGAGGCTTGTCAAACAATTCTCTAACTTTCTTCCAATCACCAATGCTACAGAGAGACTAAATGGGAGCCAAAGAGATTTTGAGGGTCAGTAAGTACCTTCATTGTGTTTGAGCCATGGACTAGAGTAGTGTAGCAAATTTAATGTATTTTTGAGTGACCATATTTTACTTCAAAGATTTATGCAATTTTTGCACTCTACCTTGGGCTGTTGTTAAATACCCTTGAGTCAGCTTCAACTCAGTACAACCTTCTGTGCCACTGAAGGAGACACTGCATTGTCCTGTGTCATCTTCACACTTAGTCTTATGCCTGAGCTCATTGTTACAGCCACTATGTGAATTCATCTCAACAAAGATCTTTCTCTTTTCTGCTGTCCTTGTACTTTACCAAGCATGTTGTCTTTTCCCAGAGATCGCTCTCTCCTGAGAACATGTCCAAAATCCTCGAGATGAAGTTTTGTTGTCTTTACTTCTAAGGAGGTAAAACATTCCTCGTATACTTTTTTCAAGGAAGTTCTGTTCTTTGAAAGTTCATGGTGCTGTCAATATCCTTCACTGGCATGATAATTCAAATGCATTTCAGTCTTCCTTATTCATATATATAATCATACATGTATATTTAAGTCACCTGCTTTCTATAACTTGTGCCTTGGCATCCACTTCAGTTCTACTGAACTTGACTTTCAAAAAAAGGAACTTCTGAGGACTTTCGTAGAGTGTTTCTGATGTGTGAAAAAATTGTGAAACCGCTGCTGTGGAAAGATGCTTATTAATTGCCGTGTGACTTTAGACTCCTGTAGGCATAGGAAAGAGCATTTCTACTGGAGACACAAGGAACAAGGCTCCAAAGGTTGGATTCTATCTGAAAACTAAAAGGAGACATTAAAGGTGTTGGGGTTCCCAGGGACAAAACGGAAAAGCATGCCAAAGACTTCTGGTGAGTTTCTTACCCTCTGAAAAGAATTGGAACGGAATTAATGTGAAGAGACATCAAGTTTATCATTTAAAAAGTAAGTTGCAGCCTTTCATATCACTGGCATCTTAGTTTTAAAGAAAATCATTTGTTTTTCAAAATTGACACCTTTGAAAGATTTGTGGGACTGGCTTGTCTGTTGTTTATTCGGATGTCTAAATGAAAGGAAAAAAAAATCTCTTTGGCTCCCATTTAGTCTCTCAGTAGTCTTGGGAAAACAAGACAACAGCGGTACCAATTTCCTTCTTTTATGCCAGAGCTGCCTGTCAGATGTCCTCTCTCAGGGGGGAAGAGAAGAGTAGAAATGTCTACTAAGAAGCAATTGTCTCCAGCAGTGTTTTAGGAGCAGGGACTATTTGTTCTCCTTCTAGTATTCATTCTCTGGTCCTTTTTGTGACAAGAATCATGATTTAGATTCCGATAACCACAGCTTCCCCCAACGACTCTAGGTACATTTTAATGAAAACAGGAATACTTTAACCTCTTCTCCAGTGGTATAGAATGGGAATGTGATCAGATTGCAGAAAATAAAAGACAAAACATAAGGACAAGCTTTTCAAATAACTAGCCATTTATTGTAGGAGATACATTTCCATCTTCTGCCCTAGAATATTGTATTGTGTGGATTTCTTGTTTTGAATTTTAACAGCCATATTTTGTTATGAGGGAGCCAACCCACAGACAAAACTCACCAACTAAACATGACCTAGAAAATCAATGAAAAACACCCAGATTCTTGCCTTTGAACTGCTAAACCAACAAAATCTAAAGCTCAACCACTAGTTCTTTTTATGGGAGGTCATAAACTCTCTCATATTTTAGATACTTTGAATCAAGGTTTTCTGCTATCAAGGTTTTTCTGGAGCTTATATGTAGTGGGAAGAAGAGAGATTGAGTCAAATGTCATGTTTGTATCTTTTAGGGTAAGACACTTCCTTTTTGGAGCTCACAAAGCATACTCAACATGGTGAGCATCAGGATTTTAGATGGTTGGTATAGCTGCTCAATACTTGGCATAATATCCCCACTGGGATATTATTATGCTGGTTTAAACTGTAAACACTCTGCCATCAAGTCAATGCCTAGTGAGGGACGAATGGATTAGACGCAGTTTCACCAGCCTCTCATTTAAGGAACACTCTGGCTGTGCTTCTAAGATAGACTTTTTTTCTTCTCTGGCAGCCCACAGTAATAGCAATATTCTTTGACAAGTGCATAATGTAAGCACATCATTTTGACTTCAATTAACAAATCAATTTATTGGGGACTCATACAGCCCCCAATTCAAACATCCATTCCATTGTGTCAAGTATATTTTTACATATGTTGCCATCATCATTTTCATTTTACTTGGGTTCATAGTTCCCTCTCCCTAACCCTCCTTCCCTCATGAACCCTTGATAAATTATCACTTTTTTTCATATCTTCCAAGAGAGTGGAAGAAACAATGAAGCCAAAAAGCTAAATAGAGAATAATATGGAATAAGTTGAGAAGACAAAGCATTGCAATGAAATGTGAAAATATCTGGAGTTGTAGAACCACAAGGGAAGAAACCTGCTCAGTAGTTTTCTAGTTCAAAAATCTGAAGAAAAAATTCAAGCCTTGAGTTGAAATTTCAAACGAATTATGGAAAAAAAGGTGGAATATATACCTTAAGTTTAGATGACTTGTGCTGTTAAGTTCTTCATTTTGTATTGATTGTCTAGATATCCTATATATTATTGGAAGTGGGTCCTTGAAATCGCCAACTCTTATTCCAGGTCTATCTATCTCCAGTTTGATCAGTGTTTACTTCAAACATTTAGGGCTCTGTTATTGGGCAGTATAATTATAGTTGCTAAATTGTATGATGAATTGATCTTTTAAATCTATATATGATTTTCTTCTTTGTTCCTTTTAATAGTTTTTTCACTTTAAGTCTGTTTTGTCTAATATTAGCATAACCACTGGGAGAATTACATAATTTGGTATTAATGTGGGACATAGGAGGAATAAGAATGAAGCGGCAGGGTCTACTCTATCAATGAGGTCATAGCCAATGAGACTTCTGTGTGGGCATGGCCTTCCCCTAAGGATCCTGGGAATTCCGCTATTTCCTTCTTGGAGGTGGGAGATGTTTCTCTCTCTCTTCACTCCCTTGTAGCCACATCGACCTATCCTGATGCAGCCTTGGTTGCTTGAGAAGTCACATGGAGACCCCTGCCAGTGCTGAGATGCTTGTGCCACCACTGGACCCAGAAACCTTCCAACACACTGGCCTATGGTCTTCTTGCATTTGGTGTCATTGCATGTATTTTGTGAGTGAGAGAATGACTTTATAGATTGGTATTGGACATAGGGGCTAATATTGGACTTACAGATTTATCTGGACTGGGATGTTTCCTCAATATTTAACCTTTCTTGTATAAAACCTCTTTCTTATTGACATGAGTGTCTATTAATATATTTCTCTTGTCGACCCAGACTAACACAACCACTCTGTTCTTGTTGAAATCTCATTTGAAACATGTCTTACATTTTCAAGCTCTGTGCATATGTGTATTAAAAGTCCATTTGTTGTTATGAGGTACTTTTGAGTCAGTTTCAACTCTTCATAACATGTGTACATGTGTTGCTTATAGACTGTGTATTTTCATTTTCATTAATCTTACTTTCAGGTAGTACTTATAAGAAATATTCTCTTCTATCCTTTTACTTTCAAGGTATTGCTCACTTTAGGTCTACATTGAGCTTTCTGTAGACATCATGTTTTATTTATTTTATTTTTCAAATAAATACCCTTTACTAAAGAAAAAAAGCAATGTTGTTAAGACAAAAACTGCATGTTGTTACTTTGCATGTACAAAAGGATGATGGTTCCAATACAAAATGTACACATACTTAACTCTGAAATTATGAGTGTATAAAACATGAAGTACAAAGCAATATGATTACAATTGGAAAAGTTGTACTAAAGAACAAAAGGCAACAATCAAAACAATTCATGGAGATTTCCTTGTATTGTTATAAATGATTGTTTAGTTTTTCTTTGTACTTTTAATAATTCAGAATGTTAACTGAGCATGTTTAAGTACTAAATTTGCAGGAGTTGGCATTTATAATATAGTGTCCTCTTAATGTAACAGTGTTGCAACCATCCTTAAAAACCAAGCACAATGTGGTAGTGTTTTGCCTCTACATTTATCATATTGCACAAAGCTACTACTAAATTGTGAATTAGTTTGCCATTAAGATTTTCATGTACTCAGGAAGCCTAAAACATGTGTCAGTTTCTTTAGCCCTAATTCATGTGATATGATCTGTGGCCTTTCCACTTTCCGTAAAGTACAATTATGGTTTCACACTTGGCAAGACATACAGTATGGTGAGAAGAATGATTAGATGACAGATTGGTTCAGTGTTGGGGAAGTTACTGTATGAAGTCTTCATAATCACCAGGTAGCATTTTTCCTTTTGAGAATCAAGAGGGGTAGACAAGACATTATGTTTTAAATCTTTGTGCTTCCACCTTAGTAATATTGAGGTTATCCTCCCTGACCATCAACTTTGTAGGGCTACCAGTGGATTTGATGCTGGAACACAAGAGCAGCACAATGTAGGGAAAACTGTTTGAAATCTGACTTGACCATTTACTTACTGTAGCATTTAGCAAATTACTTAACCTTTACAAAGTTTCAGTTTACTTGTGTGCAACATTTGTTATAGGGATGACTATTTCACAAGATTTTTGTGAGAATTTTTCATAGTCTGGGAAAAATATCTCGGATAGTCTTAAGAGCACAGTGATTTTTTTGTAGTTGTATTCTGCAATGTCCCCAGGAAAACTGAGTCAGTGAAAGAAACACACGTGTGCCCCATCAGCCCTTCAGTCAGATTAGAACTAATAACCATAAGTCTTTGAGAAGATATCCTGTTCTGCTCCCGCTAAAACATATGGCCAGGGTCTCACATGGGGAATACGGATGGACACTTTCTTACTACTTTTAAATTTGTTTCCTCCCTTGATTTAATATTTGGTTATTGTTAACTTTTGACTATTTTCTGGAGCTCTAGAAAAGTTAATTCTTATAGTCTTTGCCTTAAAAAAAGTTCTGTGAGAAATAGACTTTTGGAGTTATCTATATGACTGGCATCTTGCCTCCCCTACTGCTATGCAACCACTCCCTTTCTGCTCCACTCTGTTGCTACATTGAAACTACTGGAAGTTATTATTTTACTTAATTTAGTGTCTTGCAGCTTTATGTTATGGCTGTTTGTATGTAAGTGAATGTTGAAAAATGTGGGATGATGACAGTTTAGAAGACTCAGTGGGAAAATTAGAAATTCTAAATTAGGCATAATTAAGCATCTTTAAATATTCATTTCTCTCTACATTTAATGTCATGTGATGGAAGGGACACAGTTCCCTCTTGATGAAATATTCTTAAGTGGGATTTTGGAAATATTAATAATCGGGAACTGATTTATCTAATAAAAGGGACAGCCAAATGTTTATTGAAGCTTGTGACTGTCAAGCTCATTGTGTTCTGGTTCATAGGGAGTAAAAAATAACTATTATGAGGGAATTAACACCGCAAAATATAAGTCTTGCAAGTAATTAGGCAGCTGTATATTTATCAGTACAGAATGTATTTTAATTTTTAATCAAGGCTTTTGTTCCAACTGACAAAATAATGGCTTGTTTGCAATCTTTCACTGAAACAGACTTCCCAAAATGGGATTTGGCGCATCAGTGGGCCCCTCTGTGTCTCATTGGCCTTCAAGTCTGATGCACCATGTAATATCTCCGGTGAGAAGCCCCCAGGAAACACTGTGCTGCTTTCAAAGAGGCTGCATTTTTCCCATATATGATTCAGAAGGTAAATAAAAATGGGCTTTTGAGCAATACATTCCCATTTGCGGGGGAATGAAAGAGAAATATTATTGCGAATGTATTGGAATTATTAAATGAACAGTCAGAATGGTTTTTATAGGCCTAGAATACAAATTAAATCTCCAGAGGACTTTCAGAATTGAAAAAGTCCACTTGTAATCGTTATTCTATCACCCACAGCAGAAATATTCCTTCTTATCTCCACCTCAGGTGTCAACAATGTGTACATCATTCCGATACAAAAGATAATAGGTGTTTAGAAGCCCACCTTGCACCTGTAGTAATCATTTCTCCCAGAAAGATTGTTTTCTAAAATCAGTAAATGTGAAGAAGCCTTTGGGGCATTGGGAAGAAACACTGGAAGAAGCTTCAGAATTAAATCAGAAAATTCAAATCTGAATGCCTGGTCTGCAGATTTTTAAACTATTCATCTTAAAAAAATCATTTTATTAGGGGCTTGTAAAACTCTTATCACAATCCATACATCCAATCATTGTATGTCAAGTACATTTGTGCATTTGTTGCCCTCATCATTCTCAAATCATTTGCTTTCTACTTGAGTCCATGGTATCGGCTTCTCATTTTTTCTCCTCCCTCCCTGCTCCCCTCTCCTTCATGTATCCTTGATAATTTATAATTATTATTTTGTCATATCTTAAACTGCCTGCTATCTCCCTTCATCCACTTTTCTGTTATCCATCCCCCAGAGAGGAGGTTACATGTAGATCCTTATAATTGGGTCCCCCTTTCTACCCCACCCTCCCTCCACCTACTTAGAATCATCACTCTCACCACATGTTCTGAAGGGATCATCTGTTCTGTATTCCCTGTGTTTCTGGTTCCTATCTGTACCAGTGTTCATCTTCTGGTCTAGCTGGATTTGTAAGGTAGAATTGGGATCATGATAATGGGGTGCAGGAGTGGGGGAAGGAAGCATTTAAGAACTAGAGAAAAGTTGCATGTTCCTTCACTGCTGTACTGCACCCTGACTGGCCTGTCTCCTCCTCAATACCCTTCTGTAAGGGTATGTTCAGTTATCTATAGATAGGCTTTGCATCCCCAATCTGCACTTCATGATGCTCACCTTCCCAAAACAATCATTAAAAACAAATATGTACATAAGCAAATGTGGTGAAGAAAGCTGATAGTGTCTGGCTATCAAAAGATATAGCACCTGGGGTCTTAAAGGCTTGAAGAAAAACAAGCAGTCACCTAGCTCAGAAGCAACAAAGGCCACATGGAAGAAGTACACAATCACAAGCCTGTGTGATTGTGAGGATCAGTTACCACGTATCAAAAAAACAAGAAAAATCATAACTATTCATCTTGAACAAGTGCTTTCAGCCCTCCATGCTTCAACTTCCTTGTTCTTAAAGTCACAATCTGACCTGGCCATCAGTTTTATAGGACTGCCATGCGGATTTGATGCTGTAACACAAGAAACAAGAGCTCTTTGAAATAGAAGGAAGCATTTGAAATTTGACTTTGACATTTACTTGCTATCACATAGGATTTTATATGAGAGCATTAATAAAGAGATTCTCAGGTTTCTCATGCATAAACTGTCTAGTCAAGGCAGTCTGAGGAAGGCATGTCAGTAAGATGTCATGACATTCATTCGGAATCAGAGAATCAGAGTTAGCAATTAGCCATTATAGCCAGTGTTTTAATTAATTGGTTAGAGTTCAAATCTTTAGATTTAAGACTTTTTACTTTCTGCAAAGAAGACTGGGGAGGAAAGCTTGACTACCTTAGTGAAAACCTCTCCTCTCTAGAGTTGGAGGACAATGGAAATAGGCAGAACATCAGCAGATTTTTTTTGGTCTTTAGTGACAGTAGAAGACCAGAGAAAGGTTCCTTTGCCTGTATCTTCTCTCAGTGAGTAAATGGAAATTCAGGGTTAATATCTGATATTCTCATCATGGCTTCATACAGTAAAGACCATATTGGCATCAATAGCTAGTATATCTTCCCTCTAGCACTAGAAATGAATGAAATGACATCTATTTCTTCAAGGTTAGAAACTAGGGGTGCTGTGTGCACTTATGCTTCCAAGTTGATTTAAGAGTATTAACTAGACTGTAGTTTCTATAACACAACCTGCCAGGTCAAAGTCAACTTAAAGTTTGCATTCTTTACATATTTCCCTGTTTCTCGATCCAAGTTCAAAAATGTTCTAAATAGCTTTCTCATGACTTGCCTTTAATATAGATAGCCTAAAATGACATGGATTTCACAGCATTCTTGTAAAGTTTTTCCATTACCCAATAAATTATTTTGAATAGACAAGAGTAATCATGTTTGTTGAATGAGTCTGAGCAGTAAGACATTTCTAGTTTTGAGTATTTTCATTAGCGACACAGATTACAGTACAAAAAGCTATATTTCTAGTTGATTTGGGAAATTGGGGAAAAGGTTCTTCCTATGGAATTTTAAATGACGTCGGATCCAGGAGGGGAGTGCTAAATACATGATAGAGCAGGTAGATGAAAGACAAGCATGGGGACATAAGTGTGGGAACCATGAGGGAACTTTGATTCTTTGTTTTTAGTGCATGCACATCAGGCCCAAGTAGAAGGAGGGCAGTCCCTTATTTTCTTCTCATCAAGATTTCCTCCACATTAGATGTGAAGAATGACCACTTTTATAAAACCATTTTGTAGAATATAAGGCTTGCATCTAGCAGTTGATTTTAGCAGAATGTTGCCAGGAGCCACCACGTTAGTTTTGACTCATAGTGACCCCTTGAGGCAGAGTCAAAAATCTCTAGTTCTCCTAGGCTATAATTTTTACAGAAACTGGTCTCCAGGTATTTCTCCTATGACACGTCTGGGTGGATTTAAACTATCAAACTTCTGGTTCCCAGCAGAGAATTTAGCAGTTTGCCTTCCTACTACTCCTTGTTCTTAGTCAAATATGATCATTGAATTTGAATACGGAACTATTGGAAGGAACATGGTCACTGCTCTCTAGAAGACGTAAAAGGTGTCAACTCAACTTCTACATATTACCAGACATTGACTGCCAACTCTCAGGGGTCATTCACCATAGCCTATCTACTTCCAAAGCCACCTCTTTCCATTACAATGTGGTCCGTAGTACAACGAACTTGCCACACCACCTGACATCTGCTACTAATGACTGTTTGACAATATGCCAGTCATGCTGTCTTATTACACTTCATCATTTGTCTATCAATTTGTTGTATTGTGGTCTTACATGCTGTTGTGATGCCTGAGGGTATGTCACTGATATTTCAAATACCAATTTCAGCAGAGTTTCCAGACTAGGAAAGATGAGGAGGAAGGAAAAGCCTGTCCATAGAAAATTGGTGGATTTGACTTCTGGTGCTGGCAAAGAATATTGAAAGAACCATAGAGATCCATAAGAATAAATAAGCTTTAAGGGCTGAGGTCCGGTGGCGTAGTGATTGTGCACAGGACTGCGGCCCAGAGGGATGGAAGTTCAATTCCAGCAGTGGCTCCACAGGAGCAAAGGCTGGGCCTCCTACTCCCACCACCAGAGGGCAGTGATGCCCCCCCCACAAAAAAAAGAATAAATAAGCTTTCTTTGAAAGAAGTATAGAAAGAATGCTCCTCAGAAGTGAGGAGGGAGAGACTTTGTCTCATGTATCTGGGGAGTGACTATCCTTGAAAAATGGCATCAGGCTTGGCAAAATAAAGGCTCAGCAAAACAGATGAGGACCATACGCTGAGTCCCGGTGGTGTAGGGTTGTGTGTGGTACTGCGGCCCACTGGGGTTGACCGTTGAAATCCAGCAGCAGCTCTCCAGGAGCAAGGCTGGGTCTCCTACTCCTACCAGACAAACAAACAAAGAAGCAAACAGATGAAGACCTTCAAGGAGAAAGATTGACATGGTGGCTGCAATAGTAGGCTTAAACCTAACAACCATTGTGATGATTGCGCTGGACTGGGCATTGTTTTATTCATTGTACTTAGTGTCAATATGAGTAGAACATGGGTCCATGACACCTGAACCACAGCAACATCTGTGATTATCAGTCCAATCTCTCCCAGGGTAAACACTAGGGGTCCTTACCGCTCTGTGCTGTGAGTAGCAATGTATGTTTCCTTTGATAGACTGAAGCATAAGCCCCTGCTCTACCCACTGCTTCTCTTCTTCCATACCACCCCACCATGGCCCTTACTCAGCAACGCCCTCTCCTCTGCCCCCACACACCTGTTCTAAAAAAATATCAGCTTACAACTCCTCACAATCTACACATTGTGTCAAGCCCTTTTGTACATTTGTTTCCCTCATCATTCTCAAAACACTTGCTTTCGACTTTGAACCCATGGTATCCACTCCTCATTTTCCCCTCCCTCCCCCACGATCTCTTGATAATTTATAAATTATTATTTTGTCATATCTCACACCGTCTAATGTCTCCCTTCACCCAGTTCTCCAATGTCCATCCCCTGCGGAGGAGGTTTTATGTAGATCCTTGCAATCTGCTCTCCCTTTCTTCCCCACCTCCCCTCCACCATGCCATTCTCGCCCTTCTCACCACTGGTCCTGAGGGGTTCATCTGTTTTGGATTCCCTGTGTTTCAATTTCCTATCTGTACTTGTGTACATCCTCTGGTTCAGCTGGATTTGTAAGGTAAAATTGGGATCATGATAGTGGGGGGCAGGTGACGGTGGGAGCAGTTAGCATTTAAGAACTAGGGGAACGTTATATGTTTCATTGTTGCTGCACTGCATTTGCAGAACACAATTCTATTTGTCATAAGACAATAAGAGCAGCTCAGTGTGTGTGTAGCAACACCTTCCATGACTTAAACCTACTGAAGGTAGGCCAATTCTGATTCATAATGACCCTATGTAGCACTATAGAAATGCCCCATAAGGTTTTCAAGATTGTGACCTTTATGGAAGCACCAGGCCACATCCTGTACTCATGGGCTAAAAAGCAAACACGCCCTTAGCTACTTGATGACCACGCCTCCCTTGGCTTGGTTTGTTAAAAAACTATAGTGACCCTATGGATAGGGAACTTCCCGATAGAGCTTCCTCTGTGGTTTCTGAGAGTGTAACTGCTCATAGCAGTATCAAGTCTTGTCCTCCTATAGAGTGGCTGGTAGTCTTGAACTCTATACCTTGCCATTAGCAGCCCGATGCATAACCACTATGCCATCAGGGCTGGTGATGCCTGCCTCATGAGGAACCCTCGTGCCCTGTTCTGGGGGTTAGCCTTGATCTGCTAACCAAAAACTTGGCAGTTTGAACTCACCAGCTTCTCTGCCAGGGAAAGATGATCCAGACGGCTGCCATAAAGAGCTAAAGCCTTGAAATTCTAAGGAGCAGTTACACTCTCTCCTGCAGGGTCGAAATGAGTGGGAATGTCTTGGGAGAAGAGAAGCTGGCATGCCCCTTAGAGGGAAGAGTGGCAAGAGTTCATCTTATTTGCATTGGACTTGCTGTCAGGAGAGATTAGTCCTTTGAGAAGGACATCATGCTGGAGAAAATGGCCCTTGATGCGATGGAGTGACCCACCGGTTGCAATAATGGGCTCTAACATGGGAGCCATTGTGAGGACAGTGTAGGACCATGCAGTGTGTCCTTCTGTTGTTCATCAGGTCGCTTGGAATTGCAAGGGACTTGATGCCACACAACAATAGCAACAACAACAACAGCAACACTGTGAGTGGGCATCACTCACAGTTTTTAGTTTTTAGTTCAGGGTTCATGGGGAAGTTTTATCATTAAATACAATGATAGCAATAAAATCCTAACTCTAATCTATCTATCATCTATCTATCTATCTATATCTATCTATCTTCTATCTATAGTCTATCTATTTATCTAATTAGCAGAAATAAGTGTTCAAAAATAATGCATTTCCCTTTAATCTTCCAGATACCTATGGGAAAAAATTAAGATTTTCCCTAGCATGAAAAAGACAGATTTGGAAGGCTTTTCTTATGATTTCAGCTCTCATAAGCATTCGCTTTGGGGCTGCACTCCCCTCTGTAGAACTGCTCCATCTCACTGAGCTTGGTGGAGAACTCCTAATTGTGACAACCACAGGCACGCACCACATCATGTGATGGCTCCTTTCACATCTTCATTAGCTGCTAATGTGTTAATTAAGGGAAGAGAAACCATGAGGCAGAAAGTCATCATTTTTCCTGCAGCAAAACAAATGCTAATTGAATGAGACTTAGGGATCTATTTTTAAAGGTATTGTATTCTGTAGCAGGGTGTCAGTGATTATGGATTCCAGGGCCAGAAACAAGGGATCTCAAGAAGGCTCAAGAGGGGCAGGGATTCGAGATGGCAATAAGGCAAGGGCAAGCAACGGAGATGAAAACGTGAAACATAAGGAGGTAAGAGGGGAAAAAAATGGATCCAGTGCAGAGTTGGCCATGTTTGCAATGGACTGGAGGGTAAATAGTTCAGTCTGTCACCAGGATGGCGCTGTCCCACTTACTCTACTCTGTGGCTGTGCCACAAAATTGTCCTATTGTTGCAAGGTGCCTGTAAGTCCATTCATGGTCACCCTGTAGTCAACAGGACAGAATCCTGTCTGGGTCTGTGCTAGCCTCACAGCCTTTGATCCCATTGTTACAGTCACTGTTCCACTGCATCTCTTTTGGAGACCTCCTCCTTTATGCTGGCCATCTGCTTTATCAAGAAAAGGAACCCTGGTGGTGTTTAGTGGTCACAGATGGGACTGTGGTTCATGAAGTCAGCAGTTCCAAACTTATGGGAGCAAGATGGGATTTTTCTATCCCTATAAGGTTACAGCCTCAGAAACTCAAAGGTGGGACTCTACCCTACCTATGGGGTGTCCCTAAGTTGGCATCAAATTAGGGGCAGTTGCTTGTTTTTCTTTTCTTCCTTCCTAATAACATGTTCAAAGTGACACAAAGACTTTGCTTTCTAAGGAGAACACTGCGTCTCCTTTTTCTACGACTGATTTGTTTGCCCTTGTTTTGCCAACACCAGAATTCAGATGCATTAAATCTTCTGCCTTCCTTATCGATTGTGCACTTCTGGTATGCATAGGAGGTCATGAAAAATAACAGGGCTGGACCAGGTGAACCTGAGTCTTCAAAGTGGTTGCAGACAATATGTACACGATTAAGGGAAAACTGTGTTTCAATAAGAACCCTTGAGATGCTTACCTGGTTTATACTTGACGACTAGCCTATAGGCTGGTGGTTTGCACTCCCCCAGAAGCACAATTAAAGAAAAGTCTAGTGTTTTGTTTCCATAAAGATTAGCGTCTAGAAACCTCTATGGAGCAGTGCTATTTTGTAATATACGGGGTTACCATGGGTCAGAATGGAATCAACTGCTGCAAGTTTGATTTTGGTTTGGGATTCCAATAAACCCTTACCTATGGAGCCTGAGATTTGAAGTTCATGGTTTTCTTTTATTAATTTTTATTCTAGACTTAATAATTTAAAAATTTATTCAGAGTTTCATGGTATTCAACCAACTGGGAGAGATTACCTTCTGACGAAATCTTACTCTGGAGTTATATCTGTGGAAATGCACATTACAAAGAACTGAGCGAGACCGGAACCAAAGGTCCAGAAAATCTGCTGGAGATCAGCTCTAAGGTTCCTGGGTGTCATTTGAGCAAGGCTTTGCTTCAGCCAGAAAGAAAATGACTCTGCACTCTCCTTAAGGGTCCAGGTTAATCCCCAAGGATGACCTGAGGCCATCAGGATTTGGGAGAGGGACCCAAAGAAAGATGAAGTTAGGCTTTGGCTCTGCCAGATTCTGACCTACTTTCTCCTATTATTTACAAAGTGTTTTCTCTCAAAGCTGCCGTGCCTCCTCTCTTCTGCTGGCTATTACCAATCTTCACTTTAAAAACAGTCCACAATCTGCCTGGTGTCTCAAAAGAATGCCTCCTGTCTCTGTGAAACACAGTTTGTGCTACAAGGAGAGTTTGTGTAAGATGGGGGGACCCTTGGATTTTATACAAGTAGCTTGACTGATTAAGATGTTGGAATGAGTTCCCAATCAGACAGTTTCCTTCAAAGTGCATGTATTATATAGCAGGCTCTCTGGTCCGCATACATATGGACTGTTCTTAAGTTTCATCTACTGATTAATCGCCCTCTGGAAAATCTGCACTTTCCTCCCTCATTAGCATGAAACACATCACCTAAGACCAGATTAAGCTGGGAACAATTGAAGATCTGCCACTTGTTAGCTAAATATCTGATTGTTTCCTGAAAGAATTAAATTGTACACTTGATAATATTTTTCTAAGGATGCAAATCTTCACTCATTTTTAGAGGAAATGAAAATAGATGTAGTAGGTTTATTAATCTGTAAAACAACAACAACAACAACAGTATCTTTAACATGTGTCTTTAAAACAACAAAAACAACAACAACAACAACATGTGTCTTTAAAATCATTGGGAAGAATATTTGATTCTGTGGATGTATCTTTAAAAACATGAATGCACATAATGCAGTTGATAGCTCAGAGATAGAATATTTAGATGCATGAGTTCAAGTATTTACCCATGATTTGGAATAGAAACAGCAGAGAGAACACTGGATTTGGAACAAGGAAAAAGATACCTTGCAGTCTTGTCTGCATTCTTAATTGTTGTATGAATGGAACATTTTTGACTCACTTTTTTTTATTGCAAAATGATTATATAACCCCTGCTTTCATCATAGGAATGAATATATATATATATTCATATATATATATTCACATATATATATATTCATATATATATATATATATATAGCAGTTTTATGGACATGTGGATTACATTACCATACTATTCAATAGTTTAAAGTGGATCACATTACCATACTATTCAATAGTTTAAATGTATTTAAACAAGTTGTGTAATAATCCCCACAATATTAGAGCATTTTTCTCATTTTCTTATACTCATTATCATTAACTCGCAATTCTCCCCTCCACTGCCATCATACTAAGAGACAGTTAATCCAGATACTGGCACTATAGGTTGACCTCTCCTTGATTTCATGTAGAGATAATCATACATAGTCATCCCAACAACAGGAACAAAATAAAACACAGAAAACTTTAATCCAAATGAAAGGAAAACAAAACAAAACAAAAAAAACTAGAACAAAATGAACTGAAATAAAGAAATGAGAGCTGTAAAAAAGAAAGTGCTGTACAAATCTATGTCTTACTGTGCTAGCATCCTTTTTTCTCTGGTGCACACTGCAAGTATGCTCAATTACCCTAGGAATCCTCAGCTTGCAAACCACTAGCAGAAAGCATCTGCTAAAACAAAGAAGCTTCTGAAAAAGGTAATGGGTCAGAAGAGGATTTGTTAAAACTTCATAATACCCTTAATATTGATTGGATTTTCACTAAATTATAAAATAAGAGATTCTCACACAGTCCACAGTTGTGCATACTCAGGTTTTCCTGACATCTGTGAATGCACAAAATGTTGGATAACTTAAGCACCAGTAGCCTGATGCTCGCTTTTGATCAGGAGAAAGTAGAAACAATATCTGTGCAGCATCATGGGGAGAAGAAAATATTTTCCCAGCGTCTATAGGTCAGACAACTGGTCAATTTTGCAGGCCATCGAGCAGTTAGTTGAACTAATTGCATCCCAGAGATGACTTTCTCTGAATATACTGGTTGATTGAGTCAAGAAGGCCAATCTCACCTCATGTGCCTGACCAGCCTCTAAAGCTTCTGGCAAAAGACTTAAATACAAAACAAAACACAGCCACTTAAAAAAAAAAACAGGCCTGAGATTATACCTGAAGAAATCATAGCAAAGCCAACTGACCTCACCTTTCTGTGTGCACTTCCTCTCTGAGTCTCGTATAATGATTAGAGAGGTTCCTCTCACACAAACCAGAAAATGAAAAAGGACTGTATCAAGATAATAAAGATGTTTTTCTTTTTTTAAAAAAAAAATTGATGTCTTTCTCTTTTAATCATGATGACTTCTGCTAACTCAGCATGCTAAAATAAAGCAAGAGGAAGGGAACAAGATATCAAATAGTAAGAAGACAAAAATAATGCCTAGGTTCCCTAAGAGTTAAAAACTCAACTACTAATTGAAAAGTTGGAGGTTTGAACCTATCCATCAACTCCACTGAAAAGACCTGGTGACTTCTTCCACAAAGATGAAACTAAGAGAGTCCAAAGGGTAGTTCTACTTTGTAACATGCAAGGTCTCTAGAAGCTGGATGGACTCTATGGTATTAAACCAAAACAACCACAAAGATTTGAAAAATGAGCTAGTGCTCAGTTTTCCTATAGATGAGATTTGGAGAGCCAATTTTTATAATTCTGTGCTCTTTCAAGGACATCTGACACAATTTTCTTAGGACTGATTTTAGGCATATGTTAGTGCATGGTTTTTGTAGATACAGGTTGCTTAGACAAGCAGGTGGAAGAGAAAACATGCAGGGTACGTGTCTGGAGAGCCACAGGTTATATTGGGACATGGACTAGCTTGGTTTTAAGTGTGAATTGAATCTTATAGCTTCAACTCCTCTCTGTATGACAAATTGTGATCACATTTCTATCTCCAGTCTAAATCTTTCTTCTGCATCCCTTGCCCAGAAATCTGATTGCCAATTTGGTGCCACCACATGGAGTACTCAAAGGCATATCAAAGACAACTTGCTCCAATCCAATGAAGCTTCTTCCACTCAAGACTTACCTTTTCTTCAGCGACCTCCAACTTCGTGATTGGCAGCCCCATTAGTCAAGAAAAAACCAGAAACTATGCATGTTTTCTGAAACTGAATTTCTCTTCATACATCACAGATAATCTGTTGCTCTCTTTTGTAGCCATGAAGAGTTTATTGGGCATTTGCCATAGAACACCATTTTCTAAATACTGAGCACATGGAGTTAAGGGGATAGTCATTTTTCTTGCCATTGTGGAACATTTTCAGTGACAGGAAATAGACAATGAACAAGAAAATAGATGCATGTGGTGGTTCAGTCTAACTTATAAAGAACTGGAAAGTCTTCAATCCCTCTTATCCTCATAAGAAAAAAATTTAAAAGATAGAAAATCAATTCCTATCCTTAGATGTATCAGCTAATTTAGATTACAGGGCAAACGACCATGCCGAAAGTTGGAGATATACAAAAACATAGTTTGCAAAGTACACTGAGAGCAGAAAACACTGCAGGACACAGCATCAGGAAGGGACACTTCAAGAATGATTTAGTAATTGCTGGAGACTGAACTTGAATAAGCCTAAGATACAAAAACTCCTGAAGAGTGAGTGTTGGCAGGAGGTGGGAAAGTGGTGCTGGACTCCACAGTTTCAAACACACATCGTAAAAATTGTTGGCAAGGAAATAGATTCTACCATGCAGAGTAACTTGTGGAGTACCAGAAACAAAACTATGAAAACAAATCCATTGTCATCAAGTTGTTTCTAAAGCAGAACAACCCTGCAGGATAGAGTAAAACTGCTGTCTAGGGTCTCTGAGGAAATTACAGCCACAGAACTCTTGGTGGGTTTGAAATGCTGACATTTTTGTTAATAGTCAATACTTACACAGAGTTTCTTAGGATGGAGTTCCAAACCAAAACACTGATCAAACCAACTGCCAGTCAGTCCATTCTGACTCATAATGATCTGAGAGTAGAATTGCTGTCTAGGGGGTCACTTAGCTATAAATCTTTACGAGGGAAAATAGCTCTACCACAGAGTAGGAGTCCGTGGCTTTGGACTGCTGGGTAGCAGCAGTGGGTAGCAACTGAAAGTATACATCACCATAACACCGGGGTGTAGTGAGGGAGGCTAATTTAGATGTAATTTTTAAAAAACAACACAAATAGCTCAAACCAGAGTCACGATGACCTCTTGTAAATCAGAATAGATGTACTCACTCCAGAGTTTCTCATGATTATAACCTTTCAGAGGAAGCAAATCAGGACGCAGCATAGATTCAAACTGAAAATCTCTCAGTTGGAAGGCAAACTTAGCCATTTGTTATAACTAAAAAGACTCCATTCCAACAATGGTCAGAAAAATCTTTCCAGAGTGATAGCTTGTGAACAGAGAAGATACCAACAAGGGAAAAAGACTTGGTTTGTTCCAGGAATGCAATGCAGATCAATGTTACTCAGTCACCGTGGTCAAGGGAAAGAGAGAAAATTAAGAAGGAAGCGTAACCCTCAATATATAGTACATGGTAGGCCAATTTAGGCGATTGGATTGTATTGAACACCCAAAAAGAATCTAAAGAAGAGACTTTCCATGGGGACAAACTGTAGAATTGACTTCTGTCAATGTCACTTTAGGTCAATGTGAAAAATAGATCTAATACATTAGAAGCAAGAATTCTTAAGAAATTATTGAAGTAACTCAAGTGAGAAAAATCGTGACTTGGACTTAGGTATGATATGTAGATTTATTGCACCAATCTGGCCAATAGGAACCTGTTGGGGGGATTGATAATGTTGTAGTTTGAGTGGAGGGCAAAGATATAATGGCTTGGTAAGACCCCCTGTCTCTCTCTTGCTCTCTGATGATTAACGTGCTGCCGCCAGTGCACTGCGTCAACATGTGCCTCAACACTACCTGTGGGACAGCCAACATGTGGCTTGTGTCTCTAGAGCTTGAGGTTCTTCTGAGACCTGCTTCTCCATGCTGCTAGTGTACATGTCATTGGAGCTGGGACTGTCTGATCCTGTCATCTTGCTGAATGTTGGTGACCCATCCTGCTGTTTGCTGCCTGTTGTCAGATGGACTGTTTGCATTACTCTACAAAAGACACAGCTGTCTGTTTCCCTTACCTTTGACCTAGCAGCCCTCATGAGTTGAAGGTGCGTGCGTGTGTGTGTGTGTGTGTGTGTGTGTGTGTAGGAAAGAGCTCTATACATAAGAGCAGTTGGATAGAGAGAAACCATTCCAGCCTGGCCCAGTTCAGATCAAGTGCCTAAGTCAAATATTAGTTCATATGTCTAATACTAATCTATACAGTCTTCTTCAGACTCATGAAACACATGCAATGATGCCAAATGCAGGAAGATCCCAGGCCAGGGGGTGCAAAGTCTTGTGGATCCGGTGGTGGTAGGAGCATCTCAGCAAGGTCAGGGGTCTCCACACTGCTCCTTCAGTTTCAAGGGCATGGGGTCTATCAGCATAGTGTCATGTGGCTTGTCAGGAAAGTGTCTCTCAGGGAATTAGTCCCACCTCCAGGAAGGAAGGTACCTGAATTTCCAGAATCCTCAGGGGGGAAGTCCACACTCACAAAGAGGCCTCATTGGCTATGCAATGATTGACAGGCTAGATTCCACTCTTTCATTCCTTTCAAATTGACAACAGATGATTTAACAACCACATTAGGTATTTGTATTTTTTCTGTAATTTTAAAAGAAGTATGTGTGGGGGGTAGAGAGATGGAACCAACAGCAAGGATATATACACAAGCTCCTATTTGAAGGACGGGCATCAAAGGAATGGGTTGGGGGAGAGGTCGGGCAGTGGCAGTGTACGATATGACAGAACAATAACAATGTATAAACTATTGAGGGTTGGAGGGGAGAAGAGGCCAGGGGAAGAGGGGAAGGAATGGAAAAGCCGATACTAGGGGCTTAAGGGAAAAGGTGGACGATTGGAGAACAATAATAGAAGGGGACATGTGAGGGTGCTTGACGAATATGCTTATTTATATATTGTGAAAAAAGATGTATGAGCCCCTAATAAAATGATTGGAAAAAAAAAGAAGTATATGTGGTAGGGAGACTATAACTAGAAAATATGCTGTATGTAAGAAGTGAGGACAAAAGAGGAATCAAGGTAACACAAGGTTTTGAACTTAAGCAATTCGATGGATTGGTGGAGCCATTAACTGCTACCAGGAAATGTAGGTAGTGATATCCAAACCAGAAACCAAACTCATTGCCATCAATGATGAGTCATGGTGACTCCCTGTGAGTTTCTGAGACTGTAGATGCTTCTCTGAGTAGAAGTTCTAGTCTTTCTCCTGAGGAGTTGCTGGTGATTTGGAAGTGCAAACCATGGGGATCACAGCCCAAAGTGTAGCCACTTTGACAACAAAGGTGACAGGGTGACAACCAGGGTGACAAAAAAGGTGACAGAATCATTGTAGTGGGAACATTGAGCATACCTGTGAAACCATGAAACAGAATGCATTGTAATGCAGAATTAGGGAAGATTTTAAAACAGGGACCACAATTGAGATGGATCTTTTTTTTAAAGTTTTTTTTTTTGGGGGGGGGCATCACTGCCTCTGTTGGTCGTGAGCACTACCCAGTGCCGCTCCTGAGAGCCACTGCTGGATTTGAACTGCCAAGCCCACGGGCGGCAGTCCTGCACTCAACCACTTATGCCACCGGGGCTCAGCACTGAGATGGATCTTGTAAGGAGAGTATGAAGGATAGAAAAGATATAGGGAGGGAGAAGAATAGAGAAGACATTGTAGAATGAAGTTGTAGTGAGTTAAAAGGAACTTAGGAATGATCAAAGAAAATATACCACTTCAAGAAAATATAATTATATAACAAGCTATTTATTGGAACTACCATATCAACAGCCACATACTGTATAGAAGGGAATTGCCATAGAAGAAGGTCTTCTAGAGACAAGGTGTTTAAGGGATAATTAGTAAGGACATTTGGAAGAGGACATGGACATTCCAGTTTCAAAATAAAATAAAAGAGTTGAGAACTAGAAATAGGCTACATGTCTGTTAACTCATATACAACTGCTTGCTTTGCCACAGATGAAGAGAACTGAGTGGTATCCATTACTTACCAATTTGATCAAAGACTCCATCACAAAATCCTAACTAAAATGAAAGACTATAGACAGAATTTCTCAATAGAATATATAATTTCTGTAGCCACTGAGATTGAAGGAGTCACCACAACCGGTAGATACTCTATAATTTTGAAACTTAAACCAAAACTATTCACTGAAGAGTTTATGGAAAGCTCACCCCCTCCCAAGAAAAAAAATTGTCTTAATAGATAAAGTATCTGTGCTTTGAGCACTGCACTCCTTTAATGGAATGCTTGTATCAACTATGCATTGGCTGTCATTTTTTTTGTCTTGGCTTCTGTCTTGCTGTGATGCTGGAGTTTATGTAACTGGCATTTCATATACTAACAAGGTCATTCAATGTGAACAGTTTCAACAGAGTTTCAAGGCTAAAAAGAGAATATGAAGGATAGGATATTTACTTCTGAAAAATTAACCACTGAAATTCTATGGATAACATTGAAATTTTGACAGATGCTGTAAGCCTCACAAATAGAAGCATACCATTGCCAGAAACAGTGCCAGAAGAGGATCCCTAAGTCAGAAAGAACTCAAGTTATGATGAAGGAAGAGTTTCCTTCTCAAAGTAGAATTGACCATAATGACATGGATGAAAAAAGTCTGTAATAGTCAAACCTTCCAGATCTTCATTTGCTGATAGGGCATAATTCCCAATGACAAGCAGCTGCTGTGAACACCAGCTTATAATCTGACCTTGTATTGAATGGAATATAAATTTAGGAAACTTGAAAGTTGTGGAAATTGAAATGGAATGCATAAATATTTACCTTCTAAGCATTAGTGTACTGAAGTAGACTGATGTTGGCCATTTTAAATCTGAAAGCTATCTGGTTTACTTTGCTGGAAATGACAGTTTAAGAGACAAGGCATTCCGTTCATCATGATAAAGTACATGTCAAGATTTACCCAGAAGTAAATGCTGTCTTTGATTGGGTAATATCAACTCAGATTCAAGGAAATGCATGTGATTCCAATTTATGCACAACTACTGGAGATTGTGATGAATAAATTGGAATTGGAAAAAATGAACTGAATGATAGAAACTAAACTAGGGATTGCATGATAGAATTTTGAATGACTAATGACTTCTTCATCACAAACACTACTTTCAACAACACAAATGATGACTATACACATGGAGTTCTCCTGATGGAATAAACAGAAATCAAATTGACTACATGAATGAGAATATATAATAGAGAAGCTCAATATCAGCAATGAAATCCAGGCCCTGGATGTGAAACAGATTATCGCTTGCTGATATGTAAGCTCAGTTTAAAGCCGAAATAATTTAAAACAAACCCAGGAGAGCCAAAACATGACCTGACTCTATCCCACTTGAACGTGGAGAACATCTAAATAACAGATTTGCTTCATTGAATCCTAATGACAAAACACTTGATGAGCTGACATCAAGAACATCATAAATAAAGTAAGCAAAATGTTATTTAAAAAACAGCAAAGGAAAAAATTAAAGCAGATATCAGAAAAACTCTATAACTAGCTCTTGGTCATAGAGAGTAGCTAAGGCAAATGGAAAAGTGGTAAAGTTGAAGAACTGAGCAGAAATTTTCCAAGGGCAGGTTGAAAAGACAAAATGACATTTTTCTTGAAGTGTGAAAAGACTCAGAAAACCCAAGAGGAAGATCACATTCAGCATATCTTAAGTGGAAAGAATTAGGGAAAAAGTAGTCTCAAGTTGCAATCTTTAAAGATTCTATAAGCAAAAATAATGAATGATTCAGGAAACATCTAAAGATGATGAAAAGAATACAGAGTCTCACTGTGTCAAATAGAACGAGTTGATATTCAATCCTTTCAAGAGCTAACATGTGAGTAAGAACAAATGACACTGAAGGAAGAAGTTCAAAGCATATTGAAATTATTAGCCCTAAACAGGTTTTCAGGAATTGGCTAAGTACCGATTGAAATGCTTCAACAAACTGATGAAGCACTGGAAAAGCTCACTCATCTATGCTGGGAAATTTGTATGACTAACTGATTGGAAGAGGTACATATTTTACCAATCACAAAGGAAAATAACTTCACAGAATGATCAAATTATAGAAAATACCATTAATATTACATGCAAGTAAAATATTATATGTAAGTAAAATTTTGTTGGAGATCATTCAACAGCTACAGCAAAGACAGGGAGCCCGAGGTTTAGGTTGGTTTCAGAAAATGACGTGGAACAATGAATATCATTGCCAATGTCAGATGGGTCCGGCTGAAAGAGAATGCCAGAGTAAGGCTTACTTGTCTTTTATTGATTATGTAAAGACATTTGATTGTGTGGACTGCCACAAACTATGGATATTCATGAGAAGAATAGGGACCCCAGAACACTTAACTGTGCTAATGCAGAATCTGTATATGGATCAGGAGACAGTTCTGAACAAGGGAAAACTACATGGCTTAAAATCAGGAAAGGTATATGTCAGGGTTGTATCCTCTCACCATACATACTCAATCAAAGAAGCTGGATTCTATGAAGAAAAATGTGGACATGAAGATTGGAGGAAGGTTTGTTAACAACCATTTATATGTAGATGACACAATCTTGCTTACTGAGTGTGAAGAGAAGTTGAAGCATTTGCTGATGAAGCTTAAGCATTGTGCCCTACAGTATGGATTGCAACTAAGTATAAAAAAAACCAAACCTTCACCACTGTACAGCCAGTAGCGTCATGATCAATGGAGAAGAGATTGAAGTTATCAAGGATTTCAACTTGCTTGGATCCAAAACAAATTCTCAAAAGGGAACATCAATCAGGAAATCAAATGATGCATTGTGTTGGGTGAATTTACTGGACAAAACCTTATTACAGAGTTGAAAAGCAATGCTGTTACTGTGAGCACTTAGGTTTTCATGACGCAAGCTATGGTATTTTTATTGACCTTATCTACACATGAAAATTGGACATTGAATAGATAAGAATCAAGAAGGCAATGCAGTTGGAATTCCATGCTGGTGAAGAATACAGAATGCATTAGTGCTTACTGAAACAACAAACACCTGTCTTGAATGAAGGTTAGTCAGAATGTTTCTTAGAGGCAAAGATGGTGAGACATTGTCTCACATATGTAGAACCTGTTGTCAGGATAACATGAACAAGGATAACATGCTTGGTAAAGTAGAAGGCTAGCCATAAAGAGAAAGGACCTCAACAATATGGGACGGCATAGTGATGGCTGAAACATAAAAATAGCTGAGCTATTTTTCATTCTACTGAGTGTAGGGTGAGTAGGTGGCAACTAACAACAGCAGGTGAATTCAAATTCAAAGTAGCATTTCAAAAAATTAGGTGATAAGCTAAGAGGCGGTGAAATTAAGCCAAAGGTGATGTAAAAAAATGGAGAAAAAGAGAGAAAAGATGTGCCCAACTTAAAAAATGTAATCAATGCCACTAATCTGTACCTGTTGAAATGAGACATGACTGTATATATTTTAAGTAAAATAAAATCATAAATGTAAAAAAAAAACATACTCCAGGTGAAAAAGGGGGAAGGGAAATGCTTCTTTTTTATGATTTTTTTTTAGGGAAATGCTTCTGTATCCTGTTTGAAACTGGATTTTAACAATTTAGTGATTGTGTGTGTGTGTGTGAGGAAAATTGCACACATGGTTATAGAACTAGGAAAGTCCAAATCCAAGTAGGTTTCAAGTTCATAGGTCAGATGTTAGACTCAAGGCTTTTCCTTAAGTAGCTGTGGTTGCAAGTGATTCATAGAGAAACTACAGGCTGGTAACTACATAGGAGGATGAATTCAAGTTCAGATTTGTGATGGCAGTGGTGATCCGTCCAAGGTTGGCTGGACTGATGACTGTCGCTGGTGACGCCCAAGATCGACAGGCAATATGGCAAATCATTGTCTCAAATCTAGATTAGGAGGTCTGCATCCGCAGCAGGATTCAGATCCAGCAAAAAGTAGACACACTTTTTCTAAAATGTCTATTATATTAGAAGTCGGCCACTCTTCTGAGGAAATTAATTGCTTCAGGAATGTGACTTGAATAAATATGCTGTATTCCGTCTCACTCTCTCCAATGTGTGGAAGTTTACATCTGATTGACTCTGATTATGTTATGGTGGGACAGGCATAAGGGATTACCAGGTTTTAATTGCCCCAAGCTGAAAATCCTGATTCAGTCAAATTGACACAAAGCCTTTTTCATCATTTACCCCTAGGTCATATTCCACTTTAATAAGGTGGCCACTTTCTCAGTGAGAGGGCTGATGGAAGCAGTACTTTTAACTAGAGAATATTATTTCATCTAGGACTAGCGGTGTTACATGCAGTTTCCTAGGATGAGTAAAGTCAGGGGTTCTAAATGGTTAAACATTTCTGCCTCTCTGGGCTATTTGTTTAAAAACATTTTGCTGCAAATTTCATGAAGAATAGATCAGGATACCATTTAGCAATTCATAGACACAATTTTGTGTCAGTATCTCCCATTTATATACAGTCTAAGAGGTTGGAATAGGAGAAGATTATACCTTTATTTCACTAACTTCTAACTAAAATTTACTATTTTCTTCAATTATAAATGTAAGCAATAAAGCATGGTAATCTTAGCAGGCCAGTACTTTTAGCAGTATCTATTATTTTGTCATCACAGAAATAGATATTTACATGTCCTTGAAGTTATTGCAATGTTAAAATATATATGAAATACACTCAATACTGTTTGAATATTGAAATAAACTCATCACATCTTAGTAGAGAAATTTTACTAGATCATTCACTAGCACTTTAATTGGATGCTTTACTTCTATTAATGTGTTAATTATTTTAACATTTTGCTTCATTTTGATATAATTGATTTTCTTTTAAATCTATATATTCTATTTTATGAATTATAAAGTTTTCAAATCTACTATGTGATCCATAGCACTATTAGTTCTCAAAAACCACTATGACATAAATAAGATAAAAAATCTGTTTTATCAAATGTATTACACTTTTTTTTACAATTCTTGCTGGTAAGAATAATTAATAATTTATTAATTTCTGTTTCCTGCATTAGATTGTTTGACTCATTCAGTTGAAGATCATGCTTGTGTCTAATTACAGTTGTGTTATCAGTGACTTGCACACTGCCTGCCTTATAACAGATGCCCAATAAGAACCTGTTGAATAGATTTGCGTCAACTTAATATTGAGTAAACATGGGTTAATGAGCTATCACTCACAAGCTAAGAAATAAGATAAGTTGTTCTGAAACATGTTGATTTTGAATGGAGGTCATGAGAATTATGAGTCTAATGTTCAGGCCTTCATATTTTGTGTTAATATGTATAAAACAAAATCTATTTCTATTAATATACAGGTTGACATGGTTTCTATTGCACATCCTTTTTGTAAGTAATGATTCTAACATTTTCACAATGATCCATGACTAAGTATTCTGGAGATAATGCATTTTGTTTATATTTATTTATGAATGTTTCTTGTCGACAGGCTGCTGCTAACTGACCTGATATTTCTTGCCTGGGTGGTCCTCCAGATGTGCTGGTGTCCTCAACAGTCTCTCAGAAATCTTGGCTGTAATTCTGGGACAGCAGCTGATTCAGCATTTGTCTGCATACTCCCATTGTTCTACCTTGCCACCCTCCTTTGGGCACCCCATCAAAATACGTGAATAAAATTGTTCTCTAAGTCTTTTAGAAATAGACTTCCTAGTTGAAGACCCAGGAAGGATACTTGATAGAACTCTAGTATCATTATTCTCTCATGGTACTGCTTTTTATATTTGCATCTCATATAAATTGTACCCACCAGTGTATTTTTCATCAGCTAGTCTACATTTCTAGGAATATTGTTTAATTGATTTTGAAGGAAAATATTTGTCCTGAAATTATTTTCTGCTGTACAATTATTGACCTTAATAAGTAAAGGAGAGATGACTTTATGAAATGGCTGCTATGGGAGATAATTCATTTACATTAAAATTGAAAATATATAGAAAACAAAGTCAACCTATTGTCCATTCATTCATTCATGTAGATTTCATCTGTTTATTTATTGATGTATTTTTAGATTTTACTTTATGTTTTTTGGGATATAAAGATATATAAGATGCTGTAGAAGCATATAATACTGCTAGATGAATCCATTTGTGCACTATAGTTCAAGTTAACTTTTGAAAAAATAAAGATTAATTCATATTATAATTGTGTGCAAATTTTGGAAGAATAAAAGACATCACATTCTGACAGATTTATTAGAGAATAATGCAAAAGGACTGAGAGTGAAGCTAAAACAATAGGTTGGCTTTGTATCTGTTAGGGTATGTTACCCACCACCATTTACCTAATAATCTAAGGATAAAAATTGGGCATCAATCTTGACCTCTTCTGTATTTACTTACTTATTTATTTACTTATTTACTTGGCATCGCTAATAGCAGAAGGTTTGCTGAGGATTTTAGCAAATAATATTTGAATCAGATTTTCAGGAATCTAGCACATTTGTTGAATTTGCAGAAAACAACATCTCCTTCCAGAATACTGTTCTTATCTTTGCGTTCTCCCTAAAGCCGACAGATCCTACTTAGAGGACTCAGTTCCATGCTCCTCATTCTAAATGTATCTGTACAGATCTCTTTTATTATAAGTGATAATTCAAAGTGATAGACCCACTTTTTTCATTTGCAGTTCATTGTACAGTGCCTGGAGCACAGGAAGAACTATATTAATGTTTTATGGTGAATGGTTGTTTGAGTGGTTTCCTGAAGGGTTGATAGGGAGTGGGGACCATGGTGTATTCAGGGGTCCCAACTGTTCAAGAATTTGAGGATTAGACATTATCATTGCAAATGACACTGAGGTTATATTATAAAAAATGCTATGAGACATTTTCCCCCAAGACAGCAGGAGTTTCTCTTCTATGAAACAATTAATATGTTCATAAACTACAGATGTCATTTTGGCCTAAAGCATCAAAACCTACCTGTGCTTGGAAACGATTTATGGAAAGTCCTTGTAATTTCACTTTTCCCTAAATTGTTCCTGATATCTTTGCAAAGTAAGCCACAAATGTGATTTAATACCATATCCTTTAGTCTCACAATGAAGTTTCTTTTTTCTCTATGGAGGGGGTGCTCTTTAGTCAAAATTGAAATCAACCCAGCAAACTGACTTAGGTAAACTTTATTGGAAGAATATTAAATCATCTCTTAAAAACAAAGAATGCTTTGGGAAAAAAATCAAGGCTCTAATTAAATTTCAGGCAAAATCTGGAACCAATTATTTAAATTTCAGCTTTCACCCTCATGTCTAATTTGGCTTTCTTTCTTGTATTGGAGCCCTGATTTCCCATAACAGAAAACAAAGATGCTTTTACACATCCATTGTTTCCTCTTTTTGCATTTTCTTTATTCTTCTTTCTGCGTTTGTGTGTGTGTGCTTACTATTTCACAGGAATTACTATAAATGTTGAATATATGTTGCTAAATTTGCTTCGAATCTGCTGAGTCCTTCAAAATACTGAAGGAGAAGCACAATAAACAAATGGATGAAGGAAAATCTTCAAAAGAAGAGAACCTGTCACTAGTGGACCTGGCTTATGAGAAATTATAAAGAGAATCCTTTGGAATGAGATGACATTCCTTGTTTTTCAAGGTTTTTAAAATTCAAATATAGTTTTCTCATGCATGAGACAATGGACAATACCATGACTTGCATTTGGCACAAGGAATATCATTTTGCCAAATGCAATTTGTGCCAAATATCATTTGTGCCAAATGCAATTGCATTTGGCACAAGGCAACATTCCTGTTTTCAGCCCTTTCAAGAACTCTTGTCGAGCAGATTTATCCAGTGCACCACATCATTTGGTCTTATGGCTTCCATTGTGGATCCAAGCAAGATGATGTCTTTGATAACTTCAATATTTTTTGGATTTATCATTGGATAAGTGGAAATGATAAATTGGTCCAAGAGTGAGGTTTTTGTTTGCATTACATTGAGTTGTATTCTATTCTGAAGGCTGTAATTCTTTGCCTATATCTTTGTCTACACTTCCAAGTCCTCTTCACTTTCAGCCAACAAGATTGTATCACCTATATAATGCATGCTGTTAATAAACTTTCACCTATCCTGATGCCAATTCTTTTTCTCATAATCTAGCTTCTCTGATTACTTGTGCAGCATACAGTGAATAAACTGGTGAAAGTCTATGATCCTGATGTACACTTTTCCTGATTCAATCCATGCAGTATTCTCTTGTTCTATTCATATATCCTCTTGTTCCTGTATGAGCACAATGAATTGCTCTGAAATTCTCATTCTTCTCAAGGGTTTTCTTGGTTGATGTGAACCATGGAGTTCAATGTCTTTCCATAGTCAATAAAGCAAAGCTATCTCCCCACCCCACCCCAATATTCTTTCTGGCATTTTTTGTTTTCAACCAAGATCCATTTGACATTATTTATGATATTCCTTGGTCCAAATCTTCTGCTGATTCTATCCTACATTTCTAGATGTATTATTTTGGGGAGGGGCATCACTGCCCTCTGGTGGTTGTGGGAGCTACACAACTTTGTTCTTGGAGAGCTGCTGCTGGATTTGAACCGCCAAGCCCGTGGGCCAAAGTCCCGCACTCAACCACTATGGCCCCGGGGCTCAGCCTAGATGTATTCTTACAACTGCTATTGGATCATTTTCAGCACAATTTTACTTTCATGTGATATTAATGATATTGTTCTATAATTTGAGCATTATGTTGGATCAACTTTCTTTGAAATGGCCACAAACATGGATCTCTTCCAGTCAGTTGGATAGGAAGTTGTCTACCATTTTTTTTTCCATAGATGGGTTAGTATTGAAACATTTGATTTGGCATGCCACCAACAACTCAAGCTTCAGTTTTAGACTAATTCCTTTAGTGCAATTTTGACTTCTCCCTTCTATATCATTGGTTATATTATCTCATGAAATGGTTGAATGTCACCTAGCTCTCTGAGTCTATGTATTCTTTTCATCTTTTGATGCTTCATTTATCATTGAAAATTTTTGACATGGAATTTTTCAGTATTGCAACTCTGAGGTTGATTTTTTTCTTGATTTCCTCCATATGAAGTTATGCTAAGCTTCTTTTTGGTTTCTACCTCCGCCATTTCATGTTTCATTATAATACTTCATTTTCTTCTGTTTGTCTGTAGACATCTCCTTTACTTAATAATTTCTTCAATTTGCCTTAGCTACTCTAGACTTAATAATAGGTTTCCAAATATATTTTTACATCAATCTTGAGCTTTCATTTTTTCATTTATTTTTAATGGCCTTTTCCTTCATGGTTTATTTTCTTGATGTTGTCACTTAGCTCATCAGGCCTTCTGTCACCCGTGCTCAACATAGCAAATCTATTCCTGACTTATTCTCAAATTCAGGTGGGATATACTCAAGGTCATATTTTGCCTTTGATAGACTTGTTTTAATTTTCTTCAGCTTTCACCTAAACTTACATATGAGCAATTTATGGCCTGTTCCACAGTTAGACCTTGGCCTGATTTTAGATGCTGATATTGAGCTCCTCCATTGTCTATTTTCATTCTTCAACTCAATTTTATTTCTCTGTATTCTATCTGGAGAAATCCACATTTATAGTTGACTTTTGTATTGGTCAAAAAAATATTTGTAAAGAAGTCTTTGTTCTTGCAAAATTCTATCATGCAAGCTCCAGATTCCTTTCTATCACCAAGATCATGTTTTCCTTCTCTTTGTTTCCAACTTTTGCATTTCAGCATAGGTAATTGCCAATGAATTTTCATGGAATGTTTTAGCAATTTCAGATGGAAGATGTTGGTAGAATTCTCCAGTTTCTCCATCACTAGCTTTTGTGTTCAATGCATACATTTGAATAATAATTGTATTCATTGTATTTCCAGGTGGGGTAGAAGGGAGAACTGATCAAAAGGACCAACATGCAATAGAAAAGTGGGCGAAGAGAGACATCAGACAGTGTAACACATGACAAAGTAATAATAATTTATAAATTATCAAGGGGAAGGGAAAGGAAAAAGAGGAGCTAATACTAAGGGCTCAAATAGAAAACAAATGTTTTGAGAATGATAATGGCAGCAAATGTGCTTGACACAGTGGGTATATGCATGGATTGTGATGAGCTGTACAAGCCCCCAATAAAATGATTTGAATAAATAAATAAATACACATATACACAAAAAGGTGTTGCTGCTACATGCTGTCAGTCAGTTTGACTCATCGGGACCTTGTATATAACTAAATAAAATACTGCCTGCTCATGGACCATACTTGCAACTCCCATGTTTGAGCCCATAGTTGCAGCCACTACGTCCATCCATTTTGCTGCGGGCTTTCTCTTTTATGCTGCCCCTTTACTTTACCAAACATGTCTTTCTCCAGACACTGGTCTCTCCTAACAACATTTCCAAAGTTCATGAGAGGAAGTTTTGCGATCCTTGCATTAAAGGACCATTCTGGTTTTACTTCATCCAAGACAGGTTCATTTGTGCTCTTGGCAGTCCATTGTACTTTCAATATTCTTCACTAGTACTGTGCTACTCTGGGTTAACTAGAGAAACAAATTCACAGATGTGCATATGTGTTTAAGATAGATATTCATATAAAATAGTTATTGCATATTGAGAGAATCCCAGCTGAGTCTAGTCCAAGCCCATGTCTGACATTAGCCCATATGTCTGAATCCAATCTATAACATCCCCTTCAGACTAACAAAACACATACAAGGATGCTGAATGCGGGTCTATCCTGGGCTGGTGGGTAGAAAGTCTTTGGATCAGTGCTGTTGTAGGCATCTCAGAGCTGGCAAGAGTCTTCAAGTGGCTTCTCCATCTCCCAGGGCTGCACCAGGGCAGGTCTATGTGACTTTTCCTCAGGGATGTCTCACAGGAAATAGAGGAAATGAAAAACAAAATGACATGACACAAAGAAGCATTAAAGTGATAGAAATCCGTTATTCCTTACCAGAAAATACTTTAAATGTAAATAGATTAAATTATTAATTAAGAAGTAGAGATTCATTGCAGGGACCCCAAAAAAAGAGACCCAAATTCATGCTGATTATAAGAGAAATTAGTTCCCATACACAAATACATTGAAGGGGTTAGAAAGGAAAGACATTGCATACAGTCATAACCTAAAGAAAATTGGGGCAGTAATGCCAACATTAATTAAAATAAAATTTAAGCCCCAAATTATTATAGTATACAAAGAATGGCATCAAATATTCATAAAAGAAACTCAATATAAAAAAAAGAAGCTCAATAATCAAAAAGATATAATCATTCTGAACATATATTTACCTATGGAGAAGCAGACAATACTATAATAATAAATGAGAATTCAATAACCCATTTTACATAATCAGTAGAACTAGATTAAAGATAAATAAAAAGATAGGACACAAATAACATTATAAATCAACATGATCTAACAGAAATATACAAAACATTGTGTCAGTTCAGATTGACCAGAGAAACAAATTCATAGAGACACGCATAATGAGAAAACATCCCAACCCAGGCAGATCAAGTCCACAAGTCTGATATTAGTGCATATTGTCCAATACCAATCTACAAAGTCCTCTTCAGAGTCACAAAACACGTGAAATGACGTCTAGTGTAGGAAGATCATAGGCCCATGGGTGAGAAGTCTTGTGGATCCAGTGGTGTTAGAAGCATATCTAGACTGGCAGGGTCTTCACATGGCTTCTCCAGCTCAGGCCACTGGCACAGCTCCATGTGTCTTGTCAGTGACAGGCTAAACTCCATCCCATTCACTCAGAATCCTCTCAGATTCACAAGCAGTTATCTAACTACCACAACTCTATATCCAACATCTATGTAAAAATTGTTCTCTAAGGCACTTGGACTATTCCAGGGTGGACTATATGCTATCGCATAACAGCTGTCTCAACTAATGAATGGGAAAAGAAGAACTATTGCAAAATATTTTGACCACAATACGATAAAGCTAAAAGTTAATTAAAAAGGGAAATGGCAGGTTCAAATATATCTAGAAATTAAAGAACATACCTTTAGAAAACTTTTTTTTTTAACAAATATCACAAAGATTAGTAACAAGATTTTGAGAAAAAATAGTGGCCAGGGGAACATTTATAGCTGTGCATGCCCATTTTGAAAAAGAGAAAAGAGGGCTGAGCCCCAGTGGTGTAGTGGTTGAGCGGGACTGCAGCCAATTGGCTTGGCAGTTCAAGTCCAGCAGCAGCTCTCCAGGAGCAAGGCTGGGCCTCTCACTCCCACCAGAGGTCAGTGATGCCCCCTCCCCTACAAAAAAGAGAAAATAGCTTGAATCAATAACTCAAATTTTCATCTTAGAGAACCAGCAAGAAAGTAAGCTAAACACAAAGCTAGCAGACCAAAGAAACTTCATAGATTTGATGGTGGACCAAGCAAAAATAAAATCCTCAGCAACTTCAGTCTTTTTCTACCACAATGTTGTCTATTGGCTCAGCTGTAAGGATTGTTTTTGTTTCTTTACCTTGGGTTCTAATACCTCCTGACATATCTGTTCAAGGCTTTAGTCCTTGATCTTCATCAGCAAGTGCTTCACGTTCTCACATTCAACAAGCAAGGTTGTGTCATAGGTATATCACAATTTGTTAATACGTGTTTCAATTTCACATTCTTTCTTTATGCAGCCCAACTTCTCAGATTATTTCCTCATTAAATAAAATAAGTATTTTCAGATCAAATAAGTATACTGGCAGAATACAAACCTTGTGAAGACCTTCCTTAATTTTAAATCATGCAGTATTCCCTAGCACTGTTTGAATAGTTGAGAGTTCTGGAATTTCCATTATTCTCAATGTTATTCATAATTTATTATGAGTGACACAGTCAAGTGCCTTTTTTTTTTATTTATTTTTTTTTAGGCATCATTGCCCTCAGGTGGTGGGAGTAGGGTCAAGTGCCTTTTTACAGTCAATAAAATGAAAATAAACATCTTTCAGGTAGTCTTGCTTCCAGCCAAGATCCATCTGGTGTCAGCAATCAAATACCTTATGCCATCTCCTCTCCTGAATGCAGCTTGAATTTATAGGAGTTCCCTGTTGATAGATTCCTGCAACCATTTTTGAATTATTTTCAACACAAATTTAATTTCATGATATATTAACTTTATTGTTCTATAATTCCTACATTCTGTTGGGTCATCTTTCTTTGAAATGGTCACATATATGGATCTCTTCTAGTTCTTTGGTGGGTAACTGTTTCCAAACTTCCTGGCATAGACAGAGTGTCATCCCTTTGTTGAAACATTTTCATTAGTATTAGAGCCTTGCATTTTTGTTAATTATTTCTGTGCCACTGGACTTCTTTTGTCGTTACCATTGGCTCTTAATCATATGTAGCACTGCCTCTTCAAGTGGTAGCATGTCAACCAATTCTTTTTGGTGCCCTGACTCTGCATGGAATCCCTCAATATTTCAATTTGAGACTTGATTGTTTTCTTCAATTCTATTAGCATGGTCTATGTTGTACATATTTTTCCTTTGTGGACATCTAACTCCAAGTCTTTGAGCTGTTCATGATAATAGTCTTTTTTTTGTCTTCTCAAGCTGTTCTTTTAAATTTATTGTCCTGCCCCTTTATTTCATCATTTCTTTCATTTAGTTTTGTTATAGCATGCTGAAGAGCAAATTTCAGTCACTTTGGACATCTTGATGTTTCCTTTTCTTTTTTTCCTTGTCCTTTTGCTTTATTCATGTATGATTTTTTCACATTTTGATATTTTTATTTGATAAAATATTTGGGTACTTTGGATTGGGATGAAATGCATAATAATTTTCCTGAATTGAAAGTCATGAGAAATTTTTGTTTCCATTTTGTAACAGGGTTTCATAAATAAATTAAATAATTAAGCAACAAAATTTTCTCTGATTTTATATTTTAGGGAACAATTAATTTCAAGTGCCTTGAATTCTTTTTTTTTCCTGAAAAGTTTTATTGGCATGTAATTTACATTTCATATAATTCAATAGTTTCAGTTACCATGCACACTGTTCTTATTGTCATATGAGGTTTCTCACGTGTGTTCTATACATCAATTTTGTTCTTTAGATGTGCCATAAACTCAGTTCTGGTATAGTCAAGGTCATATTTTTGCTCTTGAGGACTTGTATTAATTTTCTTCATCTTCAAGCTGAACTTGCATTGGAGCAATTGATGTCCCATTCTACAAGTCGCCCCAGTCCTTGTTTTGGCTGATGATATAGAACAGCCCTATTGTCTCTTCCTAGAGTTATAATCCATTTTATTCCTGTGTGTCCCATCTGGTGAAGTATAGGTGTACAGTCACCGCTGATGTTTCTGAAAAGGGTATTTGTAATGAGAAGTCATTGGTCTTGCAAAATTCTCTCATTTTATCTCCAGCTTCTTTTATATCACCCGGGCCGTATTTTTCAACTTTTGGGTTCAAATTGCCAGAAATCATAGATGCATCTTTGTTCTATGTTTGATTGATTTCAAACAGGAATATATAGTAGAATGACACAGTGAAGATTAAGAAGGAGAGGCTAGAAGCAGGAGAATATCAGAACCTTGTTATAACCCTCAGAGTTGGATTGTTTCAATGCCTTCAGAGATTTCAGCATGTAGATCCTAGAAAGTGGCGGTGATTCAACAATTTGGAACTGATGATTTTCTTGGTAAATCAACAACATTTCCGTGTAATATGATGTCATCACTAATATCAAAATTTTTATATATTATATTTCTTTACCTTAGATGATTTCAGTTTTAGCCACATTCAGTACTAACCCTGAGGTTATTTATTCCAAAGGGGTGAAGGGAATGCAAGATTTGGATTTAGAAATGATCATAATATAAGAACTGTCTCCAGGAATGATTTTTGCAACTGAATGGGCACTTAAAATAATTTTCTTCTCATGTTTTGCATATGAATTTGAGGAAGTATAAATTAGGGTAATGTTTTGTTTCAGACAACAGAAACTTCCAAGTACACAACGTAAGTTAAACAAAAGCTTATTTTTTATGTGTGAAAAATATTTGGATGTAGAACATTCAGATCTGTGGTGTAACTCCACAAATATGTGTGAAATCTAACTCAGTTCTCAGTTATTGTGCTGATATATTTAGGGTCTGATCCATATTGTCTAGCTACTATCTACGCGTCTGCCTTCCAGATAGCAGAGGAAATAAATTAGCTATCTTTTGTGAATATTTTTAATAGTTGTCACAATACTTCCACTTCATATTCATTGATTAGAACGTAATTACGTAGTTGTAAAAGATGTGCAGAAATATGTGTTCTCTTTCTTCTCATAGGCAACTCCACAGTTAAAAATATGACTTTGGTTACTAGAAGTAAATAAAAAACCCACACATACTAAATTATTAGTTAATTGCTTAAACTAAATCAGTACTAAACTTTTATCTTCTGTCTACCCTTGATATTCTAAAACCATATTTTCTTCTAGCACATGGATTCTAGTATTATTCCAAATGAAAGATATCGTGATTTTTATTTCCATGTCTTCTGTAAGATTGATGGTGCACTAGTATGTGCACAATGCAATTAGCTAGTTCACAATTATTATAGTAGAGGCAAGTTAGTTTCAGAGTAGGTATTTCAGGTTCTCCACACCATAGAGAAAACCAAATATTTATGTTACAGGGATGGATAAGAACTCTAAAGAGAAATGTTGGGAAGCAAGTTTGCAGCAAGTTTGGGCTTATTCCATGTTACATAAATTCAAATTACTTTTGGTGACATAGCTTACTCAAACTTTCCCAACAGAGAGGACTATGAACAATACAGGATGGTGCCTGCCTGCAAAGGACTCTGGGAGAAACTCAGAGTAATTGGAGCAGGAGAAAACATATGACATACCTGACTTTGTGACTATGTATCAGAGACTGGACACGCTTAGTTCCTACTATACTGACTCCAGTTTTAGTTCATCTCCCGCCTTTTAAGAGAAAGTGCACCACATAGTAAGAGTTGAGAGTGTTATCATTACCCTTAACCCCAACCTATCCAACCTGCCATGGAGTCAGTGCTGACTCTTTGCCATCCCCTGTGAGTTTCTGAGACTGTAATTGTCTGCAAGAGTGTACAGCCCAGGTTTTCTTTCTAGGAGTGACTGGTGGTTTCAAACTGCTGACCACAGCCCAGCGTGTTACCACTTTACCACCTTAGACACCTCAGAATTTATACAAAGAATAGAAATAAGCTATCAAAATCCAGTGCCTTACATATGCTTCATTACAAGTAATTTGCAATTCACGTCCCTGGGTGTTTGAAAATGGATTTGGGATTTGAAGTAGTTTATGCTGCTGCTGCTTTGATCTGGTCAAACAGGACACGCATCTTGTAGAGAAAAGGAGTTGTGCGAAAATCACAAACTCATGTGTGGAATGTAGTTTTCATTTTACTTTTGAAAAATGATATATTATCTCCTTGACTTTTCATATTAGACCATTTTCTGTTGAGAAAGCTATGGCATCCAGGAACCCCTTGATAAATCATTTTAGAAAGTATATAAGGAGCTGAGCCCCACTGGCGTAGTGGTTGAGTGTGAGACTGCGGTCCACTGGCTTAGCTGTTCAAATCCAGCAGCAGCTCTCCAGGAGCAAGGCTGGGTCTCATACTCCCACCAGAGGGCAGTGATGCCCCCCCCAAAGAAAGTATGTAAGGGAAATTTACAAGAAAGCAATCTAGAAAATGCACACAAACCTGCTAAACCTCATATTCTGAAACCAAAGGAAAAATTGAGCTCTTCTAAAGTTGTTTTTCAGAAAAGCTTGTGTCCAGAAGATGTGTAGTAAGTAGCCCCTTGTGCATGGAGGAGCAATGGAAGGGAAAAAGCCTTGGAAGCCTAAGATTCTTAGGTGATCTTCTGTCAAGCAGACGCACCCTGGTCAGCTTGGGGTTGGGCCCAACCTATCAATTGCACCACCACTGCCTGACGACACCTCCTTAGTGTCAGCACTCTCTTCGTACAAGCTTGAGAGAAATTGAGAGCTCCTGCGCCCTTCCGCTGCTTTGCCTTCCTGGATCTGAGACTCTATCTGTGTCCAGGAGCTGCTTCATGTGGGCTGCTCACCCCTGAGATCTAGAGGCACTCTGCCCTTCCCCTGGGAACCTCATGACTCTGCACCATCAGCTTGTTGTTTTCCTGCTTCGCCCTTCACCTTTATGCCTTGTTGGCCAGCAGCTCAGTGAGTCTGAAGAGGGACGTGGGTTTAGTGTGGGAATTAGGGGTTTGAGTTGGATGGGGCAAGGATGTCTTCTTGATATAAGATCATTTTGTGATATAAGCTTATTTCTTAGGCTTACATGAGTGCCCCTGGTTTGTTTCTTTAGAGAACGTGTCCTAACGCAGTAATATTCCAGAATGAGTTCTACAGGACATCCCAGAAGCCTTCATGGTCAACTGTATCTTGAGAATACCACATATGCTTCCTCTTAGGAAATCGACCCATTCCAGGAAAACAACACCTAGAAGATTTGTTTGCAAATTCTTTATTATTATATGATATGATACAATCATCTGGTTCTGGGGAACTGGAGTCAGGTATCTGAACGCTTTGCCTGTCATGTTCCCCTCACTTGCAAGATTCTGCTCTTTATTTTCTTAACAAAGCCCTGTTTTACTCTTGAATAATTCTTTTCTTGATATTCTTACTGCTGAGATAAAGAATACTGTCTCCTTAACGGTCACTAAGTGAGAATTAAGGAGCCCTGGTGGCGCAGTGGTTACAAGTTGGGCTGCTATCGGCATGGTGCCAGTTTGAAAGCACAAGCAGCTCCCCGGGAGAAAGACTTGGCTCTCTATTCCTGTGGACAGTTAGAGTCTTGGGAAAGCATTGGGCCACACGAGTCTGCATCCCCTCAATGCAGTGGACTTTTGTAGTGGTGTAGTCAGTTTCACTCTGGCTCACAGCAAGGCCAACAGTTCCAAAATCATCAGCCACTCAGGGAGAGAGGTGGTTCTTTTTCCCACAAGGAGGCATCGTCTTGGAGACCCACAGGGTAGTTCTATTCTGCCCTGAATGGGAATCTGCTTGATGGCAGTGACTGTCTTTGATTTTTGGTTTGGTGGCTTCTCTTAAGGAGCTCTGGTGATACCGTGAGATACCCATGGAGCTGATTGATAACCACAAGTTCTAAGCTGCTAGCAACTTCATGGGAGAAAAAAATGAGACTGTCTACTCCTATAGAGATTTAAAGTATGGAAAACCAAAGGTACATTTTCCCTCGGTTCTAAAAGGTTGCTATCAGTCAGAATCCACCTAAGGGCAGAGAGTTTTCCTTTTGAGAGTCTAGTAGGACTATCAGGTAGCTGGGAACTGCTAGCCTCAAACCAGTGGTTCGATTCAATTTGATGCACCTGAGGAGAAAGATACGGCTATTGTCTTATATAAGGATTTACAGTCTCTACAACTGTGTGCGGGGTCTCTGTGAGGTGGCAGCAATTCCGTGATCGTGGGATTTGTTTGTTTGTTTAGTATGAGAGAAATTGTTTGAGTTTCAGATATAAAGTGTAGCGTTTATAGAATTGAACAAAATTGTGAAAGTGTGTGATCATCAGTGGGCTTCTCGCTGTACCAAGAAAAGATGAATGTCATTGCCAATGGACTGGGAATCCCCATTGTTATTATTCAAGGTGGTGAGAAGATTATCTCTAACTCCGCAGCAATAAGTAAAAATATAAACAGAGTTTATTGTTGTGATAAAGTAAATCTTATGACCCAGTTTATCTTTTTATGGTACTCACAAGGCTTATTCTGTTGCACAGTAAACAGACCTAAATAACAAATTGTTCCCTTTAATCTCTTGATTGAAATTATTTTTATATCTATAAATAATATTCTCAGTTTTCTTATTTTGTTTAATTTTTCTATCCTGAATTTACATCAGTAAAGTCTGTCCATTAGAAAATGGTTTCAGAAAGAGACAGCCTCCCACATGACTTCAATGGAGACTATATAATTCTTCCTGCATACTATATTTCAATTTTGAGGAAAAACAGGGTTTTATATGTTCCAGAACCCTGAACAAGTTGCTTAGGGTTTTTGCTAATATGAAGTAAATGAGTGAATCAAAAATATTAAATATATCTGCTAGAATATGAAATAAAAATTTTGTAAATCAGTTTGCTAATAGCTTTATATTCTGGGTATGTTTGGAAATTAAAACTAATAATTTGGCTTGTTCAGTATTAATTAAGTATCTAAGTTGTGCTAGCCTGGGCAAACTAGAGGAACAAATTTCATAGACACGCATATAGGTATAAGGAAAAGGGTTTATATACAAAAGGAATGTGACACCGAGAAGGCATCCCAGGCCAGTTCAGTTCAAAGTCATAAGTCCGATATTAACCCATATGCCCGAAATCAGTCTACAAAGCCTCCTTCCGACTCATGAAGTCACAGGTCAGTAGGTGCAGAATCCCAGTGCTGGCAGGGGTATCCCCATGGCTCCTCGCTTCCAGGACTCAGGGTCCATCAACAGCATGCCACTCCAGTTTCAGAGGTCTGCCTTCATCAGGGAAAGTCATGTGGTCTCTCCGGCGGCTCCTCCAACTTCTTGGAAGCTGCAGCTTATCTTTTCCATGATTAATCGTCTCTGAGACTAACTCCCAACAGCTGGGGAAGATAGCTTCCCATCTTCACGAGGGAAATATCGTGACATTCCCAGAAGTCTCAGGATAAAGCCATGCCCACATAGAGGCCTCATTGGCTACTGAAAGGCTATCTCCAGATTAACAGGCTAAACTCCACCCCTACATTTCAATCATAAAATTAACATAAGCACATGACTGCCACATAAGTCAAGATAGTTTATTATGCACCTATTTCCTACTTACCATCTTTTCTCACACTTTGCAATTATGACAATGGTGAAAACTTTTCTATCATACAATTCCTATACTAGGCATGTCCCCCATGGTGGTCATAAACACCAATTGTGTGGTAACAGTAACTCTGGCTATGATGTGTCAAATTGGCTGAGCCATATTTCTCAAAGGTTTGACAGTTACATAATAATGTTAGCTAGCAGTTATATAACGATGTCATCATCTTCTATCTTCACATACTGATGATTTTTGCATAAATTTTTAATTTCAGAAGCCAAGCCATAACTGTGCCAATAAATGCGGGGTGCATATAAATCAGTTTGCTAATAGCTTTATATTCTCGGCATGTTTGGAAAAGAGAAGTCTAGTATATTTTTTGGACTCCATGAAGCTAAAACAAGTTGCTACTCCCACCCTCTGCAAGGATTACACTTATCTGAAACACTGAAATTGTGTCAGTAATGCAACTTGCTGAATTAAAAAATTTTACTGGATGTCTAGATCAAAGTATACACTCAAAGAAACCTGAGTGAAAACCATTTCTTCTCCATTGACACACGTGTTATGGGTCACTGAGATTTCATCAAGCTCTTTTACTTTGGTTAGAAGAAGGCCAAGTTGAGAAACGCATCAACTCATATGAGAAATATCTGTTTTTCTTATATTGTTGTAGGCTAACACATGTAGAGTCAGTTAAGTTGCATACACACAGTGGATTTATGATTCATAATAGTGAAGTTAATAGTCCAGGAGCAAGCACTGTAACTATAAGTGGGCAAACAGAGAAACGATCACCATATAAGTAGCAGAATGAAAATGCCAGGGAAATTGAAAACAACATAATTAAAATGTGAAGTATGACTGCCTGTCACAGAGCACTGTTCCATTTACTGAACACTTAGAGATCACCTTTCCCAATCATAACACTTTATTTTTAGCAATGTACTTTTCCAATGTATCCTTGGAAGTAGATGTCTAAGGAATAAACACTCCTTGGTAGCTTTGAAATTGCTATGCCTGCATATTCCAATCAGAAAGTTTTAAGATATATTAGAAAAATAAAAAGTTGAGAGCTTATGTTATATTTGGCTTATTTCTATATTTCAGAATCTGGTCTGAACATAGTTTGGGAAGCATGATCTTCTGCTAGAGTAGGGGGGGGGATGAGGAGCTGATAGCAAGGGTTCAAGTAGAAAGAAAATGTTTTGAGAATGATGAGAGCAACAAATGGACAAATGCGCTTGTCACGAAGAATGTATGGGTTCTGATAAGAGTTGTACGAACCCCTGATAAAATGATTTTTAAGAAGACCAATAAGACATGGTATGCAAACCATATCTAATAAATCATCGAAAAACAATATCTAAAGTCTACCAAGAGAATACATGAGTTGTTATGGGAGGTAGTGAGGAAGTGGGGATCACCATATAAATAGAAACTCAAAATTCATTTCAGAACATTACTGCTCTATGAGATGGAGCAAACTCTTTTAAATACTGAGCCAGTGCCATAGGCAGCATTAAAGCAGTCACTGAGTTCAGGGACAAGAAAATAGTTTAGAAGAAGGAGCCTCTAACTTGTCTATTTGTCTATTATATATGTATCTTCTATCTAATCCTGCTTACAAACTCTTATTCTCAAGTTAAAGTTTTATGTATTAATGATTCACCTCTAACCCTGCTTCTTGCTAGACTGCTGGTGCATTATTTGAGTAAATTACATCTGCATTCAACTGTCTCCCTAACTTTCAAACTTGTCCTTAACCTCTTCTATTTTATTCTGCCCTACACATCACTGCTATCTAATCTTTTCAAGGACATTGCTTAATTTCCTTCTCAAAAACGTCTGTGGCTTTGAATTCCCTTCAGAATGATATCCATGCAAATGGTTTATGAGAAGTTTATATTATCATAATACACATCTCTATTTGGATTTCTTTTATTACATTGCCATTGACTTCTTTTAACCATTCATTCATTCAGCAAGTATAAGCAAAATATTCCCTTTGTATGTAAGTTCATTTTTAAGCAATGGCCTTGTAGTCAGAATAGCTTGGAGCCTGATGTCAGATTCCTTATATTCAAATCAAGTGTTATCCTCCAGAGATTTAGATGTCAGTGACCACTTCTGAAAGTACAAACAATAATACATGTCTCTCAGTGTCTTACATATTTGATAAAATTTATGTACATGAAAAATTTTACTGGATGTCTAGATCAAAGTATACGCTCTGAGAATATTAATTGAATTTGAACTGCAATCTAAGCAATACTGAAAATAAAGAAATGGTAGATTTAGCTCCTGGAATTTAAGAGATTTAAAAGCAATATAGAAATGATGTAGACAGGCCTGTAAGAAAGTTAACAGACAATATAGGAAAGAGTTCAAAATGAGTTAGAAATGAAAGTATCCTTTCATCTGTTCTAGTCTGTCATATGAGAGGTAGAGTTTATGTTCTGTAACTGGAAAACTTGGATTCCAATCCTGAAGTTTTCTTTTACTAATCCCACAATTGGTAAATAATTCTAAAATTGTTAAATGTTCTACAACCTTACCATTTCTAGAGTTTCATAAACTCCCTGGATCTCTTTCTTTCATTGTAGAATGATTGACACAAAATATGGTAGAATTAGGCTGAGCTCCGGTGGCGTAAGAGGTTGAGCGCGGGACTGCAGCCCACAGGCTTGGCAGTTCAAAATCAGCGGCGGCTCTCAGGAGCGGCACTGGGTAGCGCCCATGACCACCAGAGGCAGTGATGCCCCCCCCCAGAAAACAACAAAAAAATATGGTAGAATTGATATAAGGACTTTCCTAAAACCCTAAGTGTATGAACTTCATGTTTAGTGTAAGTTTTTACAGAAGTGTAGGTAGGAAATATTTTAGAAAAATGGGCCACGACCCAAACAAATGACACCATAAGGATGAGCAAGAGCTGTACGAGCGGCTGCAAACAAGATGCTGGGACTCTTCGGGGAGTTAGGGAGAACGGGGTCTCCGGGTCCAAAACACGAGGGGATGGCTGTGGTGGGGAAGGGGAAGAATACAGATGGACACGTTTAAACATGTTACATTAACCCAGGGATGAAAGAGCCAAATGCCTGTAGTTACCATGGGACGGTAAATGAGGGAGGTGGGCTTTCCCAGATAAATGAAGAACTCCACTGTAAAGTGCAACCACTAGTCACGTGTTACCCGAGTATTGTCAGGTCTTCTTTTTTTAGGAACAGACAATCCGCAGGTAGACTTTTATGTAAACTTTCTAGGCTTTCCATACTTTTTTACCCCTTCATGCATGGTGTCTGCTGCGTTTTCTAGCTTTTGCTTCTTTTTTTTCCTGCGACAATAACCTACTTTTTTTTTCCTCCTTGGTAAATCAAACAGATTCGCCAAGAGTCCTCTCCATTTTTATTTGCTCTGTGGAGCCACTTCCACCCCATGGGTTTTCCCTCACAGCCATTGAGGCCATCCCGATGACACAGGGTCACCAACTATCTCCCTTATTCCATTACTATCTGGGATCACAAATGTCCCTCTATTGCAACACGAACCACATTGGATCTTGAGACGGGGAGTTCTGGCAAGGTGGGGAGGGCCACCCAGAGTGTGCCGTGCCCTTCACCTGGGAAGCACTCACATAGGCCCCTAAGGGAAAGGATTCTCTTTTGTGTGCCTTGAGGCCAGGGGCTGCCTTAGTATATTAGTTCCCATGTCTTCACACTGTTTGATGAGAAGTATTTAATGATTGTGTGCCGTATTCTGAATCTAAATGATTTCTGAGCTGTGAAAGATGATTAGGTTATAGCAGTGGTGAGAAGCCTGAGAAGAATAAAATTTTTGTTTTGTTTTAGATTAAGTAAAACATTGAGTTAAGTTTAAATGAGCATAAGAGGATACTTTGAAACTTTTCTGGAAAAAAATGTAGTGTCCCATTCCTGTAGGGAATGCACTTATGTCCATAGATTATCGTCAAAGAAACTGCTATCCATAATGTTCTGAAAATAGAGAATGAATTCAAGCAAAGGGAGTCAGTGACTCTTGTCATATGTCAGGAAGCTGTTTCCTTTATTCTGGAAGGCTCTTAGGGTCTTGTAGAAGTAAATTCAGGAGACTAGAAGAAGATAGCACAAAGTCAGAAGATTTGGGTGCGGAGTTATGGGTTCCTTGTAAAAAAAAGATGGTTTTTGTATGACAAGAAAAGCTAGAGAGAATCTCGTGGTGGAGAGGGTCTGGCATCCAGAAATGGGGTGTTCACAGAGAATCTAGATATAGCAATCCCTTGGTTGTTTTAGATGTCATTGAGAGTTCCAATTCATAGGGACCTCATGTACAAAAGAAAACAACTCCACAGCTCCCGTACCACTCTCACCTTGGTGAGTACGGAATCCAGGTTCACAGCTGTAACAGCAGTCCATCTCATTGATGGTCTTCCGGTTTTTTGCTCCCCTTCTCCTTCACCAAACATGATGCCCTTTTCCAGAGACAACACGCCCAAAGTACACGAGACAAAGTCTCACTATCTTTGAGTCTAAGGAACATTTTGTTGGTACTTCTTCATTCTTTTTTTCCTTTAGTTCCCATTTCTCTTTGCTTTCTCTCCTCCCTCCATTACCTGTCTTCTTCCCCTTCCCATATTCCGCTTGGTTCTCTTTTTTGTCCTTTTTTCTCATATCCCTTCCATCTCCTTCTTCCTCCTTCTCAGTCTCCCCTATCCTTCCTTCTCTCCAAATCCCATCTTCTTTCACATTCTTTTATTTTTCTTCTCATATTTCCTCCTTATTTCTCTCCTCCTCAATTCTTCTATTTTTAAGAACATGGTTCCAATTTGGGGTTGAAGTGAGGTAATAAGATTCATGTAAGAGTTAATCTTGATGAACTTAATCTATTCTAAATAATACAGGGCAATAATGATAATTGAAAAATATTTTACAAAAAACTGGCAGTTTAATTACATTTTAAAAATGAATCCTGGTCACTCTTATGAATAAAACTTGATGCTCTCTGTTCCCCCAGAGACTTATAGCTTCAGAAATTCACAGGGACAGTTCTACTCTAACCTACACTTTTCTATGAATTGGAATCAACTCAATTGTAGTAAGTTTTTTTTGTTTGTTTAACTTTTGTTCACTTTGCCATGATAACACAGCTTTACTATGCTATGTACCATAATTCTTTTGGCATTTCACATACCTCACAATATGTCAGTATTTTTTCCTTCATCATTTTATTGAGAGTGCTTACAGATGTTATAACACTCCATAATTCAAATAAATCAAACATAATTATATAGTTGCTACTTATAACAGCTCCCCTTTATCCCCTCCCCCCACTCTACCAAAAGGAACCCTTGTTATTATTTTATATGATCATTGTATCAGGAAGGGTTCCCTTAGAGAAATAAAAATCAGGACACTAGTAATTCTTTTTATATATTTATATATAGAGAAATGTATATAAGATAAGAAAGAAACAGTTAACTATCTATAAAGCAGTACAGATTGCTTGGTACAACTCACTTGGGTGAGACAGCTAGAAGACTGGCAGTCCTTCAAGTCTTGAGGGCCTCTGAGTAGTCCTCTGTAGAGCCATTCAGGCTATCTGGTCACAGGCAGCAAACAGCAGAGCAGGTCGCCAATAGTCAGCCAGATGACAGAGTCCATGAGTCCCCAGCTCAAGAGATGTATATCCCAGGAGCATGGTGAAGTAGGGCTTGAAGGAGCCTCAACTCACAGCAACACAGTCCATGATGAGGTGTCCCACAGGTAGTGTTGCTTGGAGGTCGAGGCACAGGACGAACAAGGCAGCTCTCTGGTCCGAAGATCCGGAAGCAAGAGAGAGGGTGGGACTCGCCGAGCCCTTCCTATCTCTGCCCTTAAATTCATCCCGTGTGTTCATTGGCCGTGCCGTCACAAAAGACCCACCAATCTTCTGTGGCCATGTTGGCATAATAAACCTACCCATCACAATCATTATATATATTATAGCTGTATCACACCCCATCTGATTTAACTATTCACCCACAATTCTGTTATTCACTCCCTTCCTGTGGGCTTTCTGAAGGGTCATCCAGCCTGGCATTCCTGCATTGAATGATCTCAATTATTCACATGAACATATGCAGGTCTAACAGCAGTATTAATGCAGTGAAACATAGCCTTAATTTTAAGGGGAAGAAATATTAAAGAATCAGAAGATACTTGCTTACAAGTTATGTGTTTCATCAGTGCTATACTGCACACTGAAACCTCATTCCTCCTGAGGGGACCCTTTGTGAGAGACTGTCCAATTGTCTTGCAGATAGGTTTGGGGTCGCCACTTTGCCACACTCCTTCACATTCCTTTGATTGCTTTTTTGAACTTCTGATACCTACCCATCAACACCTCATAAACACACTGGCTGGTTTGCTTCTTCCATGTGGGCTTTGTTGCTTCTCTGCTTGAAGGCCACTTGTTTGACTACAAGCTTTTAAGAACCTAGATGCCAAAAGATGACTATGGTAGTTATATATTTTGTTGTCCATTTGAGAGGACTTAGAAGTGAAGGAGTTGAGTTTAGCTTACCTGTCAATCAGGTCAAAGCCAATGTGACCTATATGTGAGCATGGATTTCTCTTGTGCATTCTGGGAACTCTGGTATCCCTCCTTGAAGGTGGTAGACACTCTTTTGGCTATTGGCAAGACTCATGGCACTCACTGATAGACCTTATGCCTTGGGAACTGGGGCAGCCACTGCCAGAGCTGAGATCCTTTCACAACCACTGGATTTATAGGACTTTGCACTCACTGGCCTGTGATCTTCCTGCATTTTGCTTCATTGAATGTTTGTGTGTGTGTGTTTGTGTGTGTGTGTGTGTGTGTTTCAGCATGGTATGGATCTTGCGTTTGGCTTATCACCTAGATTTAGGTATTGAGCCAATTATCAGCCACATTATATACCAATCCTGGGAGCCATCAGCAGCCTATCATCTTACCTGTTATCTTTACATATATTCATCTCTCCAGCTACAAGTCAGGTCTTCTCCCCTTGGATTCACCCACACTCTGAAGTGTGCTCATAATATGCCCCCTTTTCTCTATTGCCATGGTCAATAGATAAGCAATTGACTTTCCTTACACTGCATAGTTAGTGATCTTTCTTAAGTCTTAAAAAGATCAGAATAAATGAGTCAATGAGAATTTCTTGATTTCTGCCAAAGCACGGGTTTTCCATTCTCTTCATCCCATGCTTATTCAGTTACCTGCAAACTCCTGTTGCATTCCTTAGTCAAGGAACACAACATAGCCTTTTTATTTTTAATTTGCATCTCTCAGGTTTTAAATAGGAAAAGGTGAACCCCAGGGATAAGTGAGAAAAATATTCAGACCTTCATGATTAGCTTGGGAAAACACACCACTTGCATGGTGGAGACTCTGATATTAAGCCAGGATAAAAAGTATATTTTTTGTTTTCTGGTAAAGAGCTCAAAAGTGTGTGGTTTTAATTATTTAGTTTGTAAATATACCAACCATGTAGGTAGTGTGAAAATGTTAATTATAAAGGAGACACAATGCAATTATAGTCTCTTTGGAGGGAAACAAGAGTGTTAATGTTTCTTGATGCTAAATCGCTATACACGGGACATTTACTGCTGCTTTCGGGTTATGTTTACTGTGGATAAAGCTGCGCTCAAACTTATCAGTGTACTGTTCTGTCATTCTTTTTAAATGCCTTCCCAGCATTTGAACTTATAAGATGCATCTGGAACAGGAAAGACATCTATCCCTTGCCAAATGTGTACAGGGAAAGATAAATGGTGTTATTAAAAGAACAAACAATGATTTATTTAATACAATTACTTTTATTCATCCATTATCATGACTGATTTTCCTGAATTAGTTTCTCTATTTTGGTAGAGTCTTTTGAGTCCCAGAGACCACTCAAA